>JAGVVM010015577.1:0-12201 GCA_019149425.1 Psidium friedrichsthalianum | reverse complement strand
GGTTGCAGATGCATTGTCCTATATGCACCATGAATGTTCTCCTCCATTGATTCATCGAGACTTGACTAGTAACAACATTCTATTGGATCGTGATTATGAGGCTCATGTTCTGATTTTGGCACTGCAAGACTATTGAGGCCAGATTCATCAAACTGGACGGCTATTACTGGTACCATCGGGTATATTGCTCCAGGTACTTCTCAATTTTTCAATTTTGATGGCATTTAGTGTCAAGCTTCTATAATTGAACTTTTACTTGTTTAGTGTGGTTCATTAGTTATTTAATCGTCTTATGGAAAATCGTTACACTTATTAGAGTGTTCAAGTTCAGTATTGATGAAAAGATTTTTGATTTTCCTCATAAATAAAAGTTGACAAATGAGGCAAACATTGTAATCAATCGATTTTCAGGATATTAAGTTCGTGTTACCTAGAAGATGCTTGTATTTTAAGTGTTGAACAAAATTTTTTGAACTTTGCCAAAGCATAAAATTCCATACTTAAATTCGTGTTGTCATTGTAGATTAAGAAGAAATCTGTACTTGTAATCAACATGCGTCACGTCATGGAAAGTAATATTGTCAACTTAAATAAACTTATAATCGAGATTAAAAAAATAGTGAATTCTTCACTTGCAGAGCTAGCTTATTCTCGATTCCTACCAAGAAGTGCGATGTATATAGCTTTGGAGTCATCGCCTTAGAGACAATCATGGGAAAGCATCCAGGAGATCATGTCTCTCGAGAAAGTTCATCATCTGCCCAAACTGAGTCATTGATGTGAAGGATGTGTTGGATCAACGTCTCTCGCCTTTTACACTTGGCCTTCAAGATGAGCAGGACATGGTCTTGATGCCAAGCTAGCATTTGAGTGCTTGCAAGAGGATCCAAGGCTTCGACCCTCCATGAGACAAGTCTCGCGTGAGCTTCACATTCAAGTACCCCTGGATATGTCACTCTCTACAATTAGCTTAGAGCAACTTCGCGATCTTAATGTAAAAAAAATACCGAGCATTTCAGAAGATGGTAAGATTTGAAGTTTTCATGTGCTAACATGTTTGGTTTTCAATTATGATAACGGTTGCCATTTGAACATATCTGACTTCTCACCAATCCTAACCATGTGATTTATGACTTCTCACCAGGGCATTTTTCATAGCTTCTCTATGAAACTTACATGAATAGTGAATGTTTATAGTTTGGAGTAGTGGTACTATAAAAAATTATGAGAAGACTTCTCCATCTTTTTGCAAAGTGATCAGGAAGTAAATTTGCAAAATGCCCTGGTTCGACATCCTTGCCTTCTTTGATACGATATGTAAAGAACATGTAGTTTCCATTACTGTGAGAGATAATAGTACTAGCAATATGTGTGAACTAGTGTAATCAAATGATTATTATTAAAACCCAGAATGGGTATATATACACAAGAGATGGAGAGATTGTCTCCTAATTGATCTCCTAATTGATGGAGAGATTTTCTCCTTTGATCAATCTAATCAATCCCACTAAGAAAGGGGACTGTCTTCCAACATTAAGAAAATAACAAATATATAAAGCTGTGATACAATCAATAATATGTGGACTTCATCATCTTCTAACTAATTTGCAATAAAATCTAAATATAAGTAAACCATTTCATTTTCTTCTTGATTCTACTTACTGAATTGGAAAAAAAAAATCCATTTGAGTTTTTCCATTAATGATGTGTTCCAAATCCGACATGACTCATTTAACGGGTCTAGTGAAAGTACTTTCACCCAAAGAAAATAGATAAGAACAAGTGAGGATCTACTTATGAAGGGGCATTAATGGAACTTCACGTTAAAAAATCTCCCCAGCAGCCAATCAAAATGCTCGTTAACCTCGGTCGAGCCTAGCCGGTCCAGTTAAGCTCGTTTCATTTTCCTGTCAGTTTCTTTCCTTCCGGGAAAGCTCGTGAATTTCCGGTCGTCGCCAGTTTCCTCATCGACAGTGACAATCCCGTCGCTTTCGTTCGTTTCCGCAAGTGAAGCTGCTAGAGCGAGGAACCCAGAACTAGACGTGAGCGACAGAGGTGTAGAATCGGATTCGACTTAGAGAGATGGGGCCTGATGCTGCGGCGTTAACGGCGGCGGCGGCGAGACAAGCGGAGAGGTTGAGGAAGGACGGGAACGAGTGTTACCAGAGAAGCCGTTCCGGAGCCGCCATTGATGCTTACACCGAGGTGCCAAACTCATCGCGATTCAATTTTTTCACATTTCCGAAATGAGATCTCTGTTCGGTTTTTGGGTTTGCGTTCGACCTTTACGTCTTTGCTTTGGGGGAGGAAAATGGCGTGCTTGTAATTTCATTCTGCAGCTTAAAGTTTGAGAATTTCAATTGATCACTGAGTTTTTTTTCTTTCTTTCTTTCTTTCCTTGTCTGTTCGTTGTGATCGGTGCTGTTTGCCGAATGCGAAGGCCATAACCCTTTGCCCGAACGTGCCTGTGTACTGGACCAATCGTGCGCTTTGCCATCGCAAGCGGAAGTATGTACGAGTTCTAACTCTCTTTCTCTTCCAGTTATCTCTGCTAAATTCTGCTGACAGTTGATTTTCTTGCCTTTGGCCGAGATACAAGCTGACTCGTTTGCGTTTTTTTGCAGTGATTGGCAGAAAGCGAGGAGGATAGCAGAACAGCTCTTCAGTTCGATCATGATTCTGTCAAGGTTTGCGAGTGGAAGTTATCCGTTTCGGCATTTTACTTTGTCGAAAATGGTGTGCTAGTGTTATTTGCAAGATTGTCGTGCTTTTTTTCTTGTTATTTTGTTTGGTAGTTTGGTTCTCATTTTGCAACACTTTCATATGGAATAGAAAGAACATGTGTGCGATCAGCTTGACTATAATTGAAACCAGGATTGCTTCTGATCCAGGCTATAGCGGAAAAGAAGGGTGGTATTGTATTTTCTACAAGATAATGCAAGCAATTTGGCTGCTTAATTTGTGTTTTCCATGGACTTGATGGCTTTTCTGCTGGTGGAATGGGAATTAGAATATAAACCTCTATTAAGGAAGACTGAGAGTTGGACCCCTTCCACTGGTTCTGAAGAGTGACCATGAATCTGTTTGATGTTTCATCGTCATCAAACCACTTGGCCAAATGCATTGTCAAGAGAAACGTGGGATCAGGTTGATGGGGTTTAACCTGTCAAATTGGGGCATTTAGAAGTACAGTTTTTTTCCTCTTTTTAAAGGTTGGGTTGGAGGGCCAGCTCTAACAGGTTCAACATGGTTTTCTATAAAAAGCAACCATTATCAATGGGCATAGTTGTGAAATCCTCAGACATACCATGCATAGAATTTCCCACTAAGCCATGAACCGTTTCTAGTGTTAATAGAGTGGAGAAAAAACATTTATATCTTGTTGAATGAGCCCACTGATATAAGTAGGGAAGCCAACCATTCTGGCATGGTTCGAACTTTTAACACGCGGCTCTTGCACACCTTCTACTGTTAAGCCAAGTGTTCCCATCAACATTACTGTTGAAAATGCATATATCTCAACAAATGTTGAACTAAAAATGCAAAGTGTCAAAGTGTTTCACACCAGTCTAACTTTGAAGTATTTCTCTTATTTAGGGAGAAACCATGCTTGAAAGGCTCTGCGGTTTTCACCGGTCCTGCAATTAAAATGTCTTCGCTGTTTTTCCTCTCTCTCTCTCTCTCTCTCTCAAACTGGATTTCTAATTTAATTGAGAAATGGTATGGCTACCATAAACGAGGAAGGAAGTTATTTTGTCACCATGATAGCTGTATATTAACCAAAAGACAGATCACCTGCCACTGATGTTGCATCGTCGTGTAATATCAGTGTTGGTGACATTACTGCCTCTATGTGCTATTTTGCTGTTATTACTGATGTGTGAATTTGTTTCCACACCAAGTAGTTCTATTTGGCGGAGAAAAGTTGCTTCAGTTATCTAAAGATACGATATTTCTGGGAATCGTTAGTCTAGAAAGAGACATGTTTTGAAGTGTTTGGTACCAGTAAGTTGTGTATTCACGCTGTTTGCTACAATCTCTTACACAGAATAAAGCACACAGATTGCCCATGAGGCTTTTGCCTTTGTGCCATCTCCCTTCTTGGGAAGGAGAGAGATCAAGAATTCGAACCCTGGACCTTAGGGAGAGGTGAGGAAAAAGTACTAAATATGAGAACCATGAGCTCTTGTTCTACAGAGCAACAAGAAAAGTACTAAACATTGTAGAGATGTGATATGCAGTAATATATTCAAGGAGTGTGACTTAGGAACTTCTGTACTTAAAATCAGATTTTTGGGACATTGTGGAGCTAACTCAATCTAACTGGCAGGCTCACTACATGCTGGGACTGGCCTTGCTGCAAAAACCAGAATACACTGAGGCGGTCAAGGAATTGGAAAGAGTATGTGGTTTTTTAATTGCTCCTCTTTGTGTTTCCCCCGAATAATAAAGAGCTGTTATATTTCGGGACACTCGAAATAAGCATCACGTGATTAGCTCAAAATGTCAAATTGGCTATCAATTCAGTGTAGGAGAGGTATATTGGTATATATCCCAGAAATCTGTACTTGTAATCGTCACACGTCCCCTCATGGGAAACTAATGTTGTCAACTTTGAATGCAACCTATCGTTGAGATTAAAAAAAACAGTGGATTCCCCTCTTGCAGAGATGGCTTTTCTTCAATTCTCATGGAAAAGTGTGATGTGTATCGCTTCGGAGTTGTTGCATTTAGAGACAATCATGGGAAAGCATCTACGAGATCATGTCTCTTGAGGAACGTTATCATCCACCCAAACTAAGTGGATGATGCTGAAGGATGTGCTGGATCAACGTCTCTCACCTTCTACAGTTGGCCTTCGAGATGTGCAGGATGTGGTCGGATTGCCAAGGTAGCATTCAAGTGCTTGCAAGCCGATCGAGGCTTGGACCGACCATGAGACAAGTCTTGCATGAGCTTTGCGATCAAGTACCCCTTGGATATGCCACTCTTTGCAGTCAAGTTAGAGCAACTCCGTGTTCCTAACATCAAAAAATTCGGAGCATTTGAGGAGATGGTAAGATTTGAAGTTTTCATGTGTTGTCTGTAATTCTGAGTCATGATGACGATGGCCTTTGAATATTTTTGAGTTCTCACCAATCCCAATCTGTGATTTTCGTTTTTCACTGCAGATCTGGGCGCGATGTTTGGCACCAGAAATAATTATGGGAGGACTTCTGGCAAGATCCCAAGTCACAATTATTTCCATCTTTTTGCAGAGTGATCACGAAATAAATTTCCAAAAATGCATCGGATCAAAGTCTCTTGCCGTTCTGATACGAGATTTAAAGAACATGTGGTTCCATTGCTGAAAGAATAATAGTACTAGCAATTGATGTGGCAGTGTCATATTTGAATTTTCAATTGATTCAATTAAACAAGTGGTCCAATTAAATTCCTAATACAAATAATATGTTTATGTCATCCTTGTTGGATTTGGTGAGTACTTCAGGGATCTTTATTTCTCACATCAGACATGCATGTCTGATGTGAGAAATAAAGATCCCTGAAGTACTCACCAAATCCAACAAGGATGACATAAACATATTAATTTGTATTAGGAATTTAATTGGACCACTTGGTTTAATTGAATCAATTGAAAATTCAAATATGACACTGCACATCAATTGCTAGTACTATTATTCTTTCAGCAATGGAAACCACATGTTCTTTAAATCTCGTATCAGAAACGGCAAGAGACGTTGATCCGATGCATTTTTGGAAATTTATTTCGTGATCACTCTGCAAAAAGATGGAAATAATTGTGACTTGGGATCTTGCCAGAAGTCCTCCCATAATTATTTCTGGTGCCAAACATCGCGCCCAGATCTGCAGTGAAAAACGAAAATCACAGATTGGGATTGGTGAGAACTCAAAAATATTCAAAAGGCCATCGTCATCATGACTCAGAATTACAGACAACACATGAAAACTTCAAATCTTACCATCTCCTCAAATGCTCCGAATTTTTTGATGTTAGGAACACGGAGTTGCTCTAACTTGACTGCAAAGAGTGGCATATCCAAGGGGTACTTGATCGCAAAGCTCATGCAAGACTTGTCTCATGGTCGGTCCAAGCCTCGGATCGGCTTGCAAGCACTTGAATGCTACCTTGGCAATCCAGACCACATCCTGCACATCTCGAAGGCCAACTGTAGAAGGTGAGAGACGTTGATCCAGCACATCCTTCAGCATCATCCACTTAGTTTGGGTGGATGATAAACGTTCTCAAGAGACATGATCTCGTAGATGCTTTCCCATGATTGTCTCTAATGCAACAACTCCGAAGCGATACACATCACACTTTTCCATGAGAATTGAAGAAAAAGCCATCTCTGCAAGAGGGGAATCCACTGTTTTTTTAATCTCAACGATAGGTTGCATTCAAAGTTGACAACATTAGTTCCCATGAGGGGACGTGTGACGATTACAAGTACAGATTTCTGGGATATATACCAATATACCTCTCCTACACTGAATTGATAGCCAATTTGACATTTTGAGCTAATCACGTGATGCTTATTTCGAGTGTCCCGAAATATAACAGCTCTTTATTATTCGGGGGAAACACAACAGAGGAGCAATTAAAAAACCACATACTCTTTCCAATTCCTTGACCGCCTCAGTGTATTCTGGTTTTTGCAGCAAGGCCAGTCCCAGCATGTAGTGAGCCTGCCAGTTAGATTGAGTTAGCTCCACAATGTCCCAAAAATCTGATTTTAAGTACAGAAGTTCCTAAGTCACACTCCTTGAATATATTACATGCATATCACATCTCTACAATGTTTAGTACTTTTTCTTGTTGCTCTGTAGAACAAGAGCTCAATGGTTCTCATATTTAGTACTTTTTCCTCACCTCTCCCTAAGGTCAGGGTTCGAATTCTTGATCTCTCTCCTTCCCAAGAAGGGAGATGGCACAAAGGCAAAAGCCTCATGGGCAATCTGTGTGCTTTATTCTGTGTAAGAGATTGTAGCAAAACAGCGTGAATACACAACTTACTGGTACCAAACACTTCAAAACATGTCTCTTTCTAGACTAACGATTCCCAGAAATATCGTATCTTTAGATAACTGAAGCAACTTTCTCCGCCAAATAGAACTACTTGGTGTGGAAACAAAATTTCACACATCAGTAATAACAGCAAAATAGCACATAGAGGCAGTAATGTCACCAACACTGATATTACACGACGATGCAACATCAGTGGCAGGTGATCTGTCTTTTGGTTAATATACAGCTATCATGGTGACAAATAACTTCCTTCCTCGTTTATGGTAGCCATACCATTTCTCAAATTAAATTAGAAATCCAGTTTTGAGAGAGAGAGAGAGAGAGAGGAAAAAACAGCGAAGACATTTTAATTGCAGGACCGGTGAAAACCGCAGAGCCTTTCAAGCATGGTTCTCCCTAAATAAGAGAAATACTTCAAAGTTAGACTGGTGTGAAACACTTTGACACTTTGCATTTTTAGTTCAACATTTGTTGAGATATATGCATTTTCAACAGTAATGTTGATGGGAACACTTGGCTTAACAGTAGAAGGTGTGCAAGAGCCGCGTGTTAAAAGTTCGAACCATGCCAGAATGGTTGGCTTCCCTACTTATATCAGTGGGCTCATTCAACAAGATATAAATGTTTTTTCTCCACTCTATAACACTAGAAACGGTTCATGGCTTAGTGGGAAATTCTATGCATGGTATGTCTGAGGATTCACAAAACTATGCCCATTGATAATGGTTGCTTTTTATAGAAAACCATGTTGAACCTGTTAGAGCTGGCCCTCCAACCCAACCTTTAAAAAGAGGAAAAAAACTGTACTTCTAAATGCCCCAATTTGACAGGTTAAACCCCATCAACCTGATCCCACGTTTCTCTGACAATGCATTTGGCCAAGTGGTTTGATGACGATGAAACATCAAACAGATTCATGGTCACTCTTCAGAACCAGTGGAAGGGGTCCAACTCTCAGTCTTCCTTAATAGAGGTTTATATTCTAATTCCCATTCCACCAGCAGAAAAGCCATCAAGTCCATGGAAAACACAAATTAAGCAGCCAAATTGCTTGCATTATCTTGTAGAAAATACAATACCACCCTTCTTTTCCGCTATAGCCTGGATCAGAAGCAATCCTGGTTTCAATTATAGTCAAGCTGATCGCACACATGTTCTTTCTATTCCATATGAAAGTGTTGCAAAATGAGAACCAAACTACCAAACAAAATAACAAGAAAAAAAGCACGACAATCTTGCAAATAACACTAGCACACCATTTTCGACAAAGTAAAATGCCGAAACGGATAACTTCCACTCGCAAACCTTGACAGAATCATGATCGAACTGAAGAGCTGTTCTGCTATCCTCCTCGCTTTCTGCCAATCACTGCAAAAAAAACGCAAACGAGTCAGCTTGTATCTCGGCCAAAGGCAAGAAAATCAACTGTCAGCAGAATTAGCAGAGATAACTGGAAGAGAAAGAGAGTTAGAACTCGTACATACTTCCGCTTGCGATGGCAAAGCGCACGATTGGTCCAGTACACAGGCACGTTCGGGCAAAGGGTTATGGCCTTCGCATTCGGCAAACAGCACCGATCACAACGAACAGACAAGGAAAGAAAGAAAGAAAGAAAAAAAACTCAGTGATCAATTGAAATTCTCAAACTTTAAGCTGCAGAATGAAATTACAAGCACGCCATTTTCCTCCCCCAAAGCAAAGACGTAAAGGTCGAACGCAAACCCAAAAACCGAACAAGAGATCTCATTTCGGAAATGTGAAAAAATTGAATCGCGATGAGTTTGGCACCTCGGTGTAAGCATCAATGGCGGCTCCGGAACGGCTTCTCTGGTAACACTCGTTCCCGTCCTTCCTCAACCTCTCCGCTTGTCTCGCCGCCGCCGCCGTTAACGCCGCAGCATCAGGCCCCATCTCTCTAAGTCGAATCCGATTCTACACCTCTGTCGCTCACGTCTAGTTCTGGGTTCCTCGCTCTAGCAGCTTCACTTGCGGAAACGAACGAAAGCGACGGGATTGTCACTGTCGATGAGGAAACTGGCGACGACCGGAAATTCACGAGCTTTCCCGGAAGGAAAGAAACTGACAGGAAAATGAAACGAGCTTAACTGGACCGGCTAGGCTCGACCGAGGTTAACGAGCATTTTGATTGGCTGCTGGGGAGATTTTTTAACGTGAAGTTCCATTAATGCCCCTTCATAAGTAGATCCTCACTTGTTCTTATCTATTTTCTTTGGGTGAAAGTACTTTCACTAGACCCGTTAAATGAGTCATGTCGGATTTGGAACACATCATTAATGGAAAAACTCAAATGGATTTTTTTTTTCCAATTCAGTAAGTAGAATCAAGAAGAAAATGAAATGGTTTACTTATATTTAGATTTTATTGCAAATTAGTTAGAAGATGATGAAGTCCACATATTATTGATTGTATCACAGCTTTATATATTTGTTATTTTCTTAATGTTGGAAGACAGTCCCCTTCTTAGTGGGATTGATTAGATTGATCAAAGGAGAAAATCTCTCCATCAATTAGGAGATCAATTAGGAGACAATCTCTCCATCTCTTGTGTATATATACCCATTCTGGGTTTTAATAATAATCATTTGATTACACTAGTTCACACATATTGCTAGTACTATTATCTCTCACAGTAATGGAAACTACATGTTCTTTACATATCGTATCAAAGAAGGCAAGGGATGTCGAACCAGGGCATTTTGCAAATTTACTTCCTGATCACTTTGCAAAAAGATGGAGAAGTCTTCTCATAATTTTTTATTAGTACCACTACTCCAAACTATAAACATTCACTATTCATGTAAGTTCATAGAGAAGCTATGAAAAATGCCCTGGTGAGAAGTCATAAATCACATGGTTAGGATTGGTGAGAAGTCAGATATGTTCAAATGGCAACCGTTATCATAATTGAAAACCAAACATGTTAGCACATGAAAACTTCAAATCTTACCATCTTCTGAAATGCTCGGTATTTTTTTTACATTAAGATCGCGAAGTTGCTCTAAGCTAATTGTAGAGAGTGACATATCCAGGGGTACTTGAATGTGAAGCTCACGCGAGACTTGTCTCATGGAGGGTCGAAGCCTTGGATCCTCTTGCAAGCACTCAAATGCTAGCTTGGCAATCAAGACCATGTCCTGCTCATCTTGAAGGCCAAGTGTAAAAGGCGAGAGACGTTGATCCAACACATCCTTCAACATCAATGACTCAGTTTGGGCAGATGATGAACTTTCTCGAGAGACATGATCTCCTGGATGCTTTCCCATGATTGTCTCTAAGGCGATGACTCCAAAGCTATATACATCGCACTTCTTGGTAGGAATCGAAGAATAAGCTAGCTCTGCAAGTGAAGAATTCACTATTTTTTTAATCTCGATTATAAGTTTATTTAAGTTGACAATATTACTTTCCATGACGTGACGCATGTTGATTACAAGTACAGATTTCTTCTTAATCTACAATGACAACACGAATTTAAGTATGGAATTTATGCTTTGGCAAAGTTCAAAAAATTTTGTTCAACACTTAAAATACAAGCATCTTCTAGGTAACACGAACTTAATATCCTGAAAATCGATTGATTACAATGTTTGCCTCATTTGTCAACTTTTATTTATGAGGAAAATCAAAAATCTTTTCATCAATACTGAACTTGAACACTCTAAATAAGTGTAACGATTTTCCATAAGACGATTAAATAACTAATGAACCACACTAAACAAGTAAAAGTTCAATTATAGAAGCTTGACACTAAATGCCATCAAAATTGAAAATTGAGAAGTACCTGGAGCAATATACCCGATGGTACCAGTAATAGCCGTCCAGTTTGATGAATCTGGCCTCAATAGTCTTGCAGTGCCAAAATCAGAAAACATGAGCCTCATAATCACGATCCAATAGAATGTTGTTACTAGTCAAGTCTCGATGAATCAATGGAGGAGAACATTCATGGTGCATATAGGACAATGCATCTGCAACTCCTCGGATCACATTTATCCTCTTGTCCCATCGAAATTCGATTGCTCTTTGGTCATCATTCAAAGTTGTTCTCAAGCTTCCTCTTTCCAAGTACTCGTACACAAAAAACAGCGTTGGGCATGAGAGCAAAAGCCAAAAATTTCACGATGTTGCGATGGCGTATATTGTCAAGGCTTGAATTTCCCTTTCAAATGGTACCAAATCAATGATCTCAAAATCTTCTTGGGATGATGAGTTTGCTTGACAGCAAACGTTTGACCTTCTGATATCTCAGCTTTATAAAACAATTCCATATGCTCCTTCACCCACATAGTACTTGGAGTCAAATCCTTCCGTGGCCTCGAACGATTCGATCATAAAAAACTTTGCCATCATAACCCAAAATACACTTGAAATCCAAGTAGTTTGCCCGTTCATTGTCCTCTCTCTTGATAATCCTTCTTCGATGATTGTTGACGATTACTAGAACAACAAGGTGCAAGAGAGAAGGAGGAAACCCCAAGAAAGAGAGAATGAGAATAATTCTAATCTAGCTCCAATATGCGATTTTGTGCTTTACTCAATGTGGAACTGCATTTCGGTAAACCAACCAATGTTTCCACAAAGCCCTTTTTATGCTGAAGTACCTCAAATGGAGCCTCATTGAAAGCCTTGACATTAGGGAGAGGACCTTCTAGGTCATTATAGGATACATCAATAGAAGTCAAAGGCCGATAATCACCAAAAATATGTGGAAGAGAACCGGAGAAAGAGACCATTGTGGGAGATATTAAGAACTTGTAGCATTCTCAACTTTCCAAGCTCTCTAGATATGTTTCCAGTCAACAAATTGTGACTCAATCAAGATCCTCAAGAAATTTATGTTGCCTAGCTAGGAGGATGCTTTCTTGAAATTTGTTTTTGCTCAAGTTCAAGCTCAACAAGCTTTGCATGAGCCTAGTTGCATCGGTATGGATCCACCCAAATTGTTCGATGCAAGTTCAAATGTGCCAGATGGATAAAAGTCCAATCTCAATCGGGACATTTCCCATGATCAGTTGTTGCTTAAATCGAGTTCTAATAAATCGCAGGCTTCCCAATTCTTGGAATCTCTCCACTTAAATTATTTGAAAGAAAGGTTCAGTAGCGGTAACTGAGTCATTCCTACAAATGCA
>JAGVVM010015575.1:0-12194 GCA_019149425.1 Psidium friedrichsthalianum | reverse complement strand
ACATGCCCAAAAGCCATAGGTGAATCTGTTCACGGTCCGTAGGACAACATCATTCAAAGGTAGGTGGCCCGCCCCTTCTAGTTAATAAATTATTGTTAAGTTTATCGTCGGTGAGATCTATTTATAATAAGTCAATATTACATGGGTAATATACATAATTTATTTAGAGTTAATTATATATCTCGAGCTCATCCGCAAGTCAATGTATAAATTGTTTCTTCATATTGTTAATTGACCTAATAAAAATTGGCTTGTAAATATTTACTAAGTTTTGTCGTGATCTATTTTTAGCACCGTTAAGGTTTTATTTATTTCATGAAAAATGAATGCATTGAAAAATATTTTCCTAGAAATGGTCATTTGCATCACTTACTAAAATGAATGAAAGAATGGTATTTTTATAATCCATGAAAATATTTAAATTTAAATAATTATCGAAAATAAAAATATTTTTTATTGGCTAATTAATTTAAGGGATACACATAATTATTCTTAGGAAAATATTTCTAGACTCATTCGTTTTTACAAAATAAATGGAGCCTAATAAAGAAAATAGCGCACCACCATAATAAATCACTATAAAAGTAAAAGAATAGAAAAGTGATTTTTTATTTTAGTCAGTGGAGTAGCAACATATATCTTTTGGAGTCTCATCTTTTTTCTGAAGATACGAAAAGTTAACAATTACATAAATATCTCACTTAAATGAAAGATTAAGTGGCCAATAATGAGCCCATATTAAAAAGAAGTGGACTAGCATGAAATGGGCCAGTAATGGGCTAGCTATCTAAGAAGTCGGACTATTTTTCTAGTCGCTATTCCACAAAGAGAGCAGAGACAGCAATCACGGCTAACAAAGAAGACGATCGATGACGGAGATGATCATAATATATAACGTCAAAGAGATAAAAATCTTGCAATTGAGGGTTCGTTTGTTTTCGAGAAAAAATGAGCAATTTGAAAATATTTTCCGAAAAATGATTATTTATATCATTTAGAAAAATTAGTCAACGAAAATATTTTTATCATCGATAATAACCTAGACGTAACTATTTTCGTAGGCGAAATTTCTTTTCCAATCATTTATTTTTTTATAAACAATATAAACGGTTCTTTTTATCAGAAAATATTTTTGAAATTACTTATTTTCGATAACGAACACCCTGAAGTACAACTCACATTCGAATATAAGAACTCATATATATATATATATGTGGTTGAATCGGGCAAATGAAATTAAAACCCGCTTATGAATTCCACTAAGTTTAAGCCATCGCGGGTGAAATTTATCCTTGTTCAAGGGAAAATGTGAGGGAAGATGAGATGGAGAAATGCTTTGAAGATGACCAACTGGTTCACTACTGGTTTAGGCGCTACAGTAAGGAATTGGTGGTGATACATGGAATGTCCGACGGACGTGCGAAGGTGTGTTGGGACCGGCAATATCGTTGGGAGAATCACCGGTGAAGCCGTAGGAAAACTTCTTGGGTGCCGTCACTTGTTCAAAGTCTTGATCGATGATGGATATGTTAAAAATTTCAATAAAAAAGTTTAAGCTAATAGGCAGAGGAAAACCATATAAATATAAAAAGCATATAAGACCATTATCATATAACAACTTTAATACCTCCTCTCACGTACAAGTCAGATTATGAGTAGCACGTGCAATTTGACTACGGGGATAATATTAACTCTGATACCATGTTAGAAGTTCAACTCATAGCTTAAATTAATAGGTAGAGGGAGATCACATGAATATAAAAACATGTGTGACCCACTGTCAAACGATGTGAGATAACAACTTCAACAAGATAAACCATCAGCTTCTTCTCAGCATTGTCGATCCTATTGTCGATTCAAATAAAACTTTCAGGTACGATATACCTTTGAAGATTCTCGAGTTTCTCCAAAATTTAATAACTGAACTGATATTAATTAAATTGGAGATGCATGATGGGCATGTGTTTTGAGTGACAATAAGAGTGATGATCACCATAGGCAGGCATAAAGGCCACGCCACCACCAAGGATAAGGATTGGAATGGATGAAGTTCACTACGGAGACCTAAAAGAACACCCCAGTCGAGGATAAATGACTTCAAGATTGGAGAAGTTCACTACCATGATCTAAAAGAAAACCACTAGGCAAAGATAAAAGGATTTTTGGGTTCACCACCAAAGAAATTTGGATTAAGAACAGAAATAAGAAATTCGTTCACTTGAGGAAAATCTCACGGAAATGAGATTGCACCTCCTTTTATAGAGGGATTATGCTAAAAAAGACTCCTAATTGTTGATCGGCAACCATGAAAACAACAATAGTCTTTTGAGTGGACAACTCGTACGTAAAATCGACATCTTCAAGCTTAGACCCATTGAATCCCGCTGTGGCTGAAATTTGCTTTTGCTTGCATAAGTAATAATCAAGCGGGGATCAATCGATGAATTCGGAGTTGGGGTCGAGAATTGTTCCGTCGAAGGCGATGCTCCAGCAGCTATTGGGTAGTCTTTGAAATGTCTTTAATAGCTCAAGATAGGAATTCCTAAACTCCCATGACGAAGGAACTTCACAGCTCAAACCACATGATATTCAAACATGGGGATCTTATGGCATCCCCTTATATTTCCATTGTCTAATAGACATGTTAAAATGGGCCATAAACCCAAATTTTTAACATATATGATGGGCCAATTTGTTATATAGGTTGGTTATATTCAATAAGTGGGGGTGTGTTTAAACATAATATAGGTTTTTTTTTTTTGGTCGAAACATAATTGGAGTGCAAATGGGTCATAATTGGGCCGTCCATGTGTCATAAATGGTTTACACTTATTTAGACCCAAGTAACCTCTATGACTCTCTCTTCATTCTCTCTCGCTCTTCCTCAATCTCGCGTTCACAACATTTCATACTCCACCTCAATTTAGATATGAGTTTATCTAGATTAGATTAAATATGATAAGTGTTTTAAAAAAAAAGGATAGGATCGAGTATGCGTTGGGTATAAGCCGGGTTTGGCATGAGTCACTAGATTTATATTACAATATATGAATCGTAGACGGGTTAAATGAGTCTATTGGGTCGGATCATTTATGACTCAACCCAAACCCGATATGACACACTCGTTTGACGGGTCTACAATCCTGTCTTAGACCATTTCTCTCATTGCTTCAACTTCTCGTGAAGGAATCTTGCTCGTGGACTTTCGACAAAAGTGTCCAACTCGAAGGTCATGCATCCCATTTCCTGCATCCAACTCACCAAAAGCGATAAAGATTCACTGTCAGCGCTGGCCGAGCCTATTACCACAGCCCTTACAACTTTGGGACGTGGCGATAGCAATGTGGCTGATTTCACCACCCAATTCACCTCGTTATTAATTTTGATACAGTTTTGAAAAATGTGCCGACAGATTTCGAGTCTCGGACAACTCATCGAGAGGCTATTTGGCTCTCGTGAAGGCGAAACGAGACCCTTCTGACTTACCACGCTTCTGCTCCGGTCTGGAAAGACACGCTCCCACTCTCTCTTACTTTGTCAACTCAAGAGGTTAGTTTCCGGAGTGGGTAACCTTTGGTTTCTCAGCCATGACCGGGTTGAATTTCAAGCTCCATAGTTAGGAATTTATCTCTAACTTGCAAGTTTCTTTTCCAACCCTCACAAATCCAAGTTACGAGGTTAGAGGAAAGAAGAGCAAATGTTGGCTATGGTGTCTCTTGGGTTTAGGTTCATTTGCGTTGTTGACACAAAAATTAATTTGAGATAAATGTGGTGTGACTTTACCGGCCTAGGATTTCAGTGGTCTTACCCTAATTTTAAAGATGCTCATTGATGTAAAAGTGCCCAATTGCAATACGTCACACAGGTATAAGTTTTAGGGTTTTTGGAGACACAAAAATTAATTTAGGTTCCTTACCAAAAAAAAAAAAATTATTTAGGTTAAATATGTCATCATAAAAATAATTTGGGCTTTTGATGATTTTTTTACCTAAAATTTATCACTTTGACTCACGATCTTAATTAGTCAAATCTAGAGCTAAGATCTCGAGAGGGGCCCAGGGAAGGCGAGGGCGGTGTTGGTTTCCAGGAGGGTTCAATGGTAGGTTTGGGTTTCCGGCAAGGGTCCTGGGCTAGGGTTCCAAGATCTTGGACTTAGGGTTGGGCTGAGGTCCCAAGATCTTAGGATTCGGACTTCGAGTTCGGATATGGGTCTCGAGTCCATTCCTTGGGGTCCCAGGCCCCGAAGGACAAGGGTAGTATTTCTCTTGGCCGAGGTCAAGTTAGATTGCAAAGTACATTCGAAAAGAAGAAGTCAATTTTTTTTTATATTTCAATCCAAGACTTTCCAATTTGCTAGAAAATATGTTCCTGGGATTTATTTTCTTAAGCGACTTGATTGAAAATGGAAAATACGTTATTTTGGCAATCAATGGGTATTGATTTGGGAAATGCTTCTCTGACAGTATTGTCGGAGATTGTACAATCTTAATCATGGGTCCACACACATCATCACCGCGATTTTTGCATAAATCACTAATTGATTAGGAGATCATGTGATCAGAAATAATCAACAGTACTATCAGACCGGCTTTCAATTTCAGAAATACTTCGACAGTACTATTTATGTTTTATTGCTCAGCCATTTGATAAAAGAGAAGATGTCGGCATATGACAAAATAAAACGCTATGTCAGCACAAAGTCGACAGATATTCTTTTGACCAAAGTGGAGTGATGGACCGCAGTGCAATTTTGCGTGCTGTTCTTTCTCATCCCTTATTCCTCTGCTTTAGTCTAGTGGGGGGTTTTTACCTTCCTCCTTCTTTTTTTTTTTTCCTTTTCTCTTTCCAAGAGTGTCTCTTCTTCATTGGAGTTTATATTCAGAAACTTTGCTTCATATGGGTCGGTCTGGTCATCCGAGAGGGAAAAAAAAAACACAGTGATGCTTTGTTGAAAAGCATGGCCGACTCCTGGTCCAATTCATTCACATTCTCTGGTGTTGGAGAAATTATTACATGCGGCTAATATATATAGTAAGTGAAATTCGGATTATTAAAAATGATTGGTCCCATGTAGTTGACGGTCTAAGTTGAGTTTATTATATGTGCTAGGTTCATGTAATATTTGTCGTTGAAAGAATTATATATCCAAATCCACAACAAATTCCTAAACCTGGGACCCACTGATAAATGAGATAGGGGTACCGGTGGATGCGGGTACCGGTCAATTGTAATTTTAAGAGAAGAAGTTCATATCATAATTAATCGTATAGATTTATTCTGAAAGGACGACATTGAATATTTTCACGTTAGTCCGAAATTAAATTGAACATTTACCAAATTCAGGGACTACATTGAGCAAATTAAAAGTTCAGGGAACACATTGCACATTAGGATATAGTTCAAGGACCACATTAAACAAATTAAAAGTTCGCGATCATTTTGCATATTGAGCCAAAGTTTATGAACTATTTGTGTTATTAAACCTCTTGAGTAAGAGCAATTAAACGGAGTTTTTGCCTTTTAGTGGTTTTTATTTACTTGTTTTAATTAATAATAGAAGGGAAAAAGAAGAAGAAGAAAGAACGATAGCGAACGATTACTTAATTCATGCGATCGCACACCTTCGCGGCGAGATCACAGTATCTTCTTGCAAAGTCCATGCGCGGCTAATTCACCCATTAGATGATGTGATTTGTATATTTAGAACTAATCATGTAATCTATTCTATGTACATGTCGAAAGTACACTAATTCAACGTACTTGACTTAGCGGTCGAATGAATATTTATTACTATTAAATGTGGGAAACAATATGACATAAAGAATCACTACAAAATTGCAATAATAATAAAAAAGGTATTTTTTTTCTTATTTTTTGGTTAGTGGAGACTCACGGCACGTCAAGATGAACACCCGAGGGAATCTATCCGATTTGCGACCACCGGAGAGCAAAGAAACTAATGCAGAAACAGCAGCTATATCAGTAAAATTTCCCCGTTGCGTCGACCATAGACAGGCAGCTAATCTGACAGCAACGTCTTCCCAACTACTCTCCCAAGAAGTCAGCTGGTCCCTGCAAGGCTGAAGACCAAGAAATGCGCATTTTTTTTTTTTTTTTCTTCAGCCTTTGCAGGGACCAGCTGACTTCTTGGGAGAGTAGTTGGGAAGACGTTGCTGTCAGATTAGCTGCCTGTCTATGGTCGACGCAACGGGGAAATTTTACTGATATAGCTGCTGTTTCTGCATTAGTTTCTTTGCTCTCCGGTGGTCGCAAATCGGATAGATTCCCTCGGTGTTCATCTTGACGTGCCGTGAGTCTCCACTAACCAAAAAATAAGAAAAAAAATACCTTTTTTATTATTATTGCAATTTTGTAGTGATTCTTTATGTCATATTGTTTCCCACATTTAATAGTAATAAATATTCATTCGACCGCTAAGTCAAGTACGTTGAATTAGTGTACTTTCGACATGTACATAGAATAGATTACATGATTAGTTCTAAATATACAAATCACATCATCTAATGGTGAATTAGCCGCGCATGGACTTTGCAAGAAGATACTGTGATCTCGCCGCGAAGGTGTGCGATCGCATGAATTAAGTAATCGTTCGCTATCGTTCTTTCTTCTTCTTCTTTTTCCCTTCTATTTATTAATTAAAACAAGTAAATAAAAACCACTAAAAGGCAAAAACTCCGTTTAATTGCTCTTACTCAAGAGGTTTAATAACACAAATAGTTCATAAACTTTGGCTCAATATGCAAAATGATCGCGAACTTTTAATTTGTTTAATGTGGTCCTTGAACTATATCCTAATGTGCAATGTGTTCCCTGAACTTTTAATTTGCTCAATGTAGTCCCTGAATTTTGGTAAATGTTCAATTTAATTTCGGACTAACGTGAAAATATTCAATGTCGTCCTTTCAGAATAAATCTATACGATTAATTATGATATGAACTTCTTCTCTTTAAAATTACAATTGACCGGTACCCGCATCCACCGGTACCCCTATCTCATTTATCAGTGGGTCCCAGGTTTAGGAATTTGTTGTTGGATTTGGATATATAATTCTTTCACGACAAATATTACATGAACCTAGCACATATAATAAACTCAACTTAGACCGTCAACTACATGGGACCAATCATTTTTAATAATCCGAATTTCACTTACTATATATATTAGCCGCATGTAATAATTTCTCAACACCAGAGAATGTGAATGAATTGGACCAGGAGTCGGCCATGCTTTTCAACAAAGCATCACTGTGTTTTTTTTTTTCCCCTCTCGGATGACCAGACCGACCCATATGAAGCAAAGTTTCTGAATATAAACTCCAATGAAGAAGAGACACTCTTGGAAAGAGAAAAGGAAAAAAAAAAAAGAAGGAGGAAGGTAAAAACCCCCACTAGACTAAAGCAGAGGAATAAGGGATGAGAAAGAACAGCACGCAAAATTGCACTGCGGTCCATCACTCCACTTTGGTCAAAAGAATATCTGTCGACTTTGTGCTGACATAGCGTTTTATTTTGTCATATGCCGACATCTTCTCTTTTATCAAATGGCTGAGCAATAAAACATAAATAGTACTGTCGAAGTATTTCTGAAATTGAAAGCCGGTCTGATAGTACTGTTGATTATTTCTGATCACATGATCTCCTAATCAATTAGTGATTTATGCAAAAATCGCGGTGATGATGTGTGTGGACCCATGATTAGATTGTACAATCTCCGACAATACTGTCAGAGAAGCATTTCCCAATCAATACCCATTGATTGCCAAAATAACGTATTTTCCATTTTCATCAAGTCGCTTAAGAAAATAAATCCCAGGAACATATTTTCTAGCAAATTGGAAAGTCTTGGATTGAAATATAAAAAAAATTGACTTCTTCTTTTCGAATGTACTTTGCAATCTAACTTGACCTCGGCCAAGAGAAATACTACCCTTGTCCTTCGGGGCCTGGGACCCCAGGAATGGACTCGAGACCCATATCCGAACTCGAAGTCCGAATCCTAAGATCTTGGGACCTCAGCCCAACCCTAAGTCCAAGATCTTGGAACCCTAGCCCAGGACCCTTGCCGGAAACCCAAACCTACCATTGAACCCTCCTGGAAACCAACACCGCCCTCGCCTTCCCTTGGGCCCCTCTCGAGATCTTAGCTCTAGATTTGACTAATTAAGATCGTGAGTCAAAGTGATAAATTTTAGGTAAAAAATCATCAAAAGCCCCAAATTATTTTTATGATGACATATTTAACCTAAATTAATTTTTTTTTTTTTGGTAAGGAACCTAAATTAATTTTTGTGTCTCCAAAAACCCTAAAACTTATACCTGTGTGACGTATTTGCAATTGGGCACTTTTACATCAATGAGCATCTTTAAATTAGGGTAAGACCACTGAAATCCTAGGCCGGTAAAGTCACACCACATTTATCTCAAATTAATTTTTGTGTCAACAACGCAAATGAACCTAAACCCAAGAGACACCATAGCCAACATTTGCTCTTCTTTCCTCTAACCTCGTAACTTGGATTTGTGAGGGTTGGAAAGAAACTTGCAAGTTAGAGATAAATTCCTAACTATGGAGCTTGAAATTCAACCCGGTCATGGCTGAGAAACCAAAGGTTACCCACTCCGGAAACTAACCTCTTGAGTTGACAAAGTAAGAGAGAGTGGGAGCGTGTCTTTCCAGACCGAGCAGAAGCGTGGTAGTCAGAAGGGTCTCGTTTCGCCTTCACGAGAGCCAATAGCCTCTCGATGAGTTGTCCGAGACTCGAAATCTGTCGGCACATTTTTCAAAACTGTATCAAAATTAATAACGAGGTGAATTGGGTGGTGAAATCAGCCACATTGCTATCGCCACGTCCCAAAGTTGTAAGGGCTTGTGTAATAGGCTCGGCCAGCGCTGACAGTGAATCTTTATCGCTTTTGGTGAGTTGGATGCAGGAAATGGGATGCATGACCTTCGAGTTGGACACTTTTGTCGAAAGTCCACGAGCAAGATTCCTTCACGAGAAGTTGAAGCAATGAGAGAAATGGTCTAAGACAGGATTGTAGACCCGTCAAACGAGTGTGTCATATCGGGTTTGGGTTGAGTCATAAATGATCCGACCCAAATAGACTCATTTAACCCGTCTACGATTCATATATTGTAATATAAATCTAGTGACTCATGCCAAACCCGGCTTATACCCAACGCATACTCGATCCTATCCTTTTTTTTTAAAACACTTATCATATTTAATCTAATCTAGATAAACTCATATCTAAATTGAGGTGGAGTATGAAATGTGTGAACGCGAGATTGAGGAAGAGCGAGAGAGAATGAAGAGAGAGTCATAGAGGTTACTTGGGTCTAAATAAGTTGTAAACCTTTATGACACATGGACGGCCCAATTATGACCATTTGCACTCCAATTATGTTTCGACCAAAAAAAAAAACCTATATTATGTTTAACACACCCCCACTTATTGAATATAACCAACCTATATAACAAATTGGCCCATCATATATGTTAAAAATTTGGGTTTATGGCCCATTTTAACATGTCTATTAGACATGGAAATATAAGGGGATGCCATAAGATCCCCATGTTTGAATATCATGTGGTTTGAGCTGTGAAGTTCCTTCGTCATGGGGAGTTTAGGATTCCTATCTTGAGCTATTAAAGACATTTCAAAGACTACCCAATAGCTGCTGGAGCATCGCCTTCGACGGAACAATTCTCGACCCCACTCCGAATTCATCGATTGATCCCCGCTTGATTATTACTTATGCAAGCAAAAGCAAATTTCAGCCACAGCGGGATTCAATGGGTCTAAGCTTGAAGATGTCGATTTTACGTACGAGTTGTCCACTCAAAAGACTATTGTTGTTTTCATGGTTGCCGATCAACAATTAGGAGTCTTTTTTTAGCATAATCCCTCTATAAAAGGAGGTGCAATCTCATTTCCGTGAGATTTTCCTCAAGTGAACGAATTTCTTATTTCTGTTCTTAATCCAAATTTCTTTGGTGGTGAACCCAAAATCCTTTTATCTTTGCCTAGTGGTTTTCTTTTAGATCATGGTAGTGAACTTCTCCAATCTTGAAGTCATTTATCCTCGACTGGGGTGTTCTTTTAGGTCTCCGTAGTGAACTTCATCCATTCCAATCCTTATCCTTGGTGGTGGCGTGGCCTTTTATGCCTGCCTATGGTGATCATCACTCTTATTGTCACTCAAACACATGCCCATCATGCATCTCCAATTTAATTAATATCAGTTCAGTTATTAAATTTTGGAGAAACTCGAGAATCTTCAAAGGTATATCGTACCTGAAAGTTTTATTTGAATCGACAATAGGATCGACATGCTGAGAAGAAGCTGATGGTTTATCTTGTTGAAGTTGTTATCTCACATCGTTTGACAGTGGGTCACACATGTTTTTTATATTCATGTGATCTCCCTCTACCTATTAATTTAAGCTATTGAGTTGAACTTTCTAACATGGTATCAGAGTTAATATTATCCCCGTTAGTCAAATTGCACGTGCTACTCATAATCTGACTTGTACGTGAGAGGAGGTATTAAAGTTGTTATATGATAATGGTCTTATATGCTTTTTATATTTATATGGTTTTCCTCTGCCTATTAGCTTAAACTTTTTTATTGAAATTTTTAACATATCCATCATCGATCAAGACTTTGAACAAGTGACGGCACCCAAGAAGTTTTCCTACGGCTTCACCGGTGATTCTCCCAACGATATTGCCGGTCCCAACACACCTTCGCACGTCCGTCGGACATTCCATGTATCACCACCAATTCCTTACTGTAGCGCCTAAACCAGTAGTGAACCAGTTGGTCATCTTCAAAGCATTTCTCCATCTCATCTTCCCTCACTTTTCCCTTGAACAAGGATAAATTTCACCCGCGATGGCTTAAACTTAGTGGAATTCATAAGCGGGTTTTTAATTTCATTTGCCCGATTCAACCACATATATATATATATATGAGTTCTTATATTCGAATTGTGAGTTGTACTTCAGGGTGTTCGTTATCGAAAATAAGTAATTTCAAAAATATTTTCTGATAAAAAGAACCGTTTATATTGTTTATAAAAAAATAATGATTGGAAAAGAAATTTCGCCTACGAAAATAGTTACGTCTAGGTTATTATCGATGATAAAATATTTTCCGTTGACTAATTTTTCTAAATGATATAAATAATCATTTTTCGGAAATATTTTTCAAATTGCTCATTTTTTCTCGAAAACAAACGAACCCTCAATTGCAAGATTTTTATCTCTTTGACGTTATATATTATGATCATCTCCGTCATCGATCGTCTTCTTTGTTAGCCGTGATTGCTGTCTCTGCTCTCTTTGTGGAATAGCGACTAGAAAAATAGTCCGACTTCTTAGATAGCTAGCCCATTACTGGCCCATTTTCATGCTAGTCCACTTCTTTTTAATATGGGCTCATTATTGGCCACTTAATCTTTCATTTTAAGTGAGATATTTATGTAATTGTTAACTTTTCGTATCTTCAGAAAAAAGATGAGACTCCAAAAGATATATGTTGCTACTCCACTGACTAAAATAAAAATCACTTTTCTATTCTTTTACTTTTATAGTGATTTATTATGGTGGTGCGCTATTTTCTTTATTAGGCTCCATTTATTTTGTAAAAACGAATGAGTCTAGAAATATTTTCCTAAGAATAATTATGTGTATCCCTTAAATTAATTAGCCAATAAAAATATTTTTATTTTCGATAATTATTTAAATTTAAATATTTTTCATGGATTATAAAAATACCATTCTTTCATTCATTTTAGTAAGTGATGCAAATGACCATTCTAGGAAATATTTTTCAATGCATTCATTTTTCATGAAATAAATAAAACCTTAACGGTGCTAAAAATAGATCACGACAAAACTTAGTAAATATTTACAAGCCAATTTTATTAGGTCAATTAACAATATGAAGAACAATTTATACATTTGACTTGCGGATGAGCTCGAGATATATAATTAACTCTAAATAATATATGTATATTACCCATGTAATATTGACTTATTATAAATAGATCTCACCGACGATAAACTTAACAATAATTTATTAACTAGAAGGGGCGGGCCACCTACCTTTGAATGATGTTGTCCTACGGACCGTGAACAGATTCACCTATGGCTTTTGGGCATGG
>JAGVVM010015573.1:0-12951 GCA_019149425.1 Psidium friedrichsthalianum | reverse complement strand
AAACAAAACATCAACTGCCCCTGTCAATTGTTACTACCAAGCCTTAATGATTCCATGACTCGAGGGAAAGTGTCGAAATGCAAAACAACATCTAAAGAGGCATGGGAGATCCTCCAAACATGCACCAAGGCGTTGAGAAAGTGAGAGGATTTTGATGGTAATTCGTATGAAAGAATCTGAGTTGATTGCTGATTATTTTATATGAGTTTTGGCGATTGTCAATCAGATGAAAAGGAATAGAAAACGTTCTTGATGTTTGAGTTGTTGAGAAAATACTTCTGTCTTTGGACAAGAAGTACGACACATAGACGTTGTGATCAAGGAATCCAAAGATCTCAATGCAATGACAATCATGAACTTCTGAGTTCATTGAAAGCCCATGAAGAAAGAATCAAAAGAAACATGCATGAACTTGTGGAGGAAGTACTCCAGACTCGGTGGACTATCTGAGATGTGACGAACCAACATGGAATCCTTGCACAAAGTTCGAGGATGAATCAAGATTGTGATCAAGGTCAAGGCTGAGGTCATTTTCAAGGAAGAGGTCATTGATGAAGTAGAGGAGATGTTGTTCCCAACAGCAACAGAAACAAAATCAAAGAAGTCTTCCTAGAAGAGGATGAAACTTGAACAACCACTGGGATGATAAATCTAAAATTTGATGTGTATCATTGCCATATATTGGTCACTATGCTTCTGAGTGTTAGAGCAAAAAGAAGTAGCGGAGTTGAAGAAAAGGAAAACTTGGTGAATGATGCAGACTGAGTTCTTATGTTGTCCTTCAAAGAAGATGAAGGTGGACAAAGCAATACGTAGTACCTAGACATTGGTGCAAGCAACCACATGTGCGGGAGAAAGGAGATGTTTTTCGAGTTGGATGAGATAGTCAAAGGGAAAGTCTCCTTCGGTGATAACTCAAAATCATGTTCAAGGCAAAGGTACAATTTTGATTCGATTGAAGAATGGTACACTTTAGTTATTAGTAATGTGTATTACGTGCTAAATATGTCAATCAATATATTGCCTTTGGGAGAACTTCTGGAGAAATGCTACACTGTCCACATGAAAGATCTCACCCTTGTGCTAAGAGATATAACAACTAATTGCAAGTGTGAAGATGTCCAAGAATAGGATGTGCATTCATAATAAAAAGAATGAGATGGCTCGATGCTTGAAGACATGTGTCGATGATCATTCGTGGTTGGGGCATATGAGGTTCGGACATTTGAATTTGGTGGACTGAATTTACTTTCCTGAAAGAAGATGGTGTATGGCTTACAACATATTGATCATTTTGATCAATTATGTGAGGGGTGTGTTCTTGGCAAGCATCCCAGAGCTAGCTTTCTAAAGGAAGCAACTTATCGTGCGAAGAAGCCACTTGAGTTGATACAATTCGACGTGTGTGTGTCTATTCACTCCTCAGTCCTATGGTAATCATTAATACTTCGTTCCTTTATTGATGATTTTACTCAAAAAACTTGGGTGTACTTCTTGAAAGAAAAGTCAGAAGTGTTTGATACTTTCAAGCAATTCAAGCACCTAGTTGAAAGGAGAGCAGCTATTCAATTAAAGCCTTGAGAACCGATGTGAGGAAAATTCACTTTTAGCCACACTTAACAAATTTTGTGTTGATCATGGTATTCGAAGTTTTTTGATGAAGCCATATTCTCCTCAACAAAATGGCATGACGGAACGAAAGAATAGAACCATCCTTATTATGGTTTTGAAGCATGCTAAAAAGCAAGAATCTACTAAGGAGCCTTGGGGGTGAAGATGTGATATGTGCGGTTTATCTGCAAAATCGTTGTCCCACATATGAACTTGAAAGTGTAACTCCCCAAGAAGCATGAGTAGAAGAACACCTAGTGTTTCTCATTTGAGATTTGCGGGAGCATTGCCTATGCTCATATCCTTGACCAGAAAAGATTGAAGGTGGAAGACAAGAGCAAAAGCTCATCTTTATCGGGTATGATCTTCATCGAAAGCCTATCAATTGTTTGATCCTAACACTTTGAAAGTGTATATAGGTGGAATGTCAAGTTTGTTGAAGAAGGAATGTGGGAAGAGAATCCTAGAGTTGATGCGGATGTTTGAGGTGATTCTAGCCAAACGGAGTTGGAGGGTCACTTAGCACCTTCTTCTCCAATTTCTTCTACAAGTTCATCACCATCAACTTGTTCAAATGGTGATGATGGACCAATTGTTCCAAGATCAAGAAGATTGTCTAAGATTTATGAAGCAATCGACAAGCTTCATCTAGTATGTCTTCTGCTGATTGTGAGCCCCTTATATATGGTGATGCTGTCAAAGAAGAAAAATGGCGGAAAGCCATGAATGAAGAAATCGATGCCATCGAGAAAAATCAAACATGGGAGCTTGCTATTCTTCCAAAGGACAAGAAAGCTATTGGCATCAAATGGGTCTATCAAAAGGCGAGACTTGTCGCAAAGGATACAAGCAAAAGGCTGGCATTGACTTTGATGGGATATTTTCCCTTGTGATTTGCATGGAGATGGTTCGATTGATGATTTCTATTGCTGTTCAAATGCTTGGCAAATTTATCAAATGGATGTCAAGTCAGCATTCTTAAATGGCGTCCTTGATGAAAAAATCTAAGTTGAACAACCATTGGGGTTTACTTCCAAAGGTCATGAAGACAAAGTACTATGATTAAAGCACTTCGTCTATTTGAATCGATGAAAGCTCTCTATGGGCACAAACAAGCACCAAGAGCATGGAATTCTAGAATCGATGCTTACTTCAAAGGAAATGAATTCTCACAATGTCCATATGAACATGCACTCTATTTGAATCAAGAGAAAGGTGATGTTCTACTAGCATGTTTATATGTTGATGATCTTGTCTTTGTTGGGAATAGCGACAATGATGATGCTTTTAAGGCATCCATGGTGAAAGAATTCGAAATGACCGAACATGGTCTCATGAATTATTTCCTTGGCATAGAAGTGAAGCACATTGCAAATGGGATTTTTTATTTCCAAAAAGGATATGCTAAAATATCCTTAAGAAATTTAACATGAAGGACTATATGCTGGTCAATACTCCAATGGTGTGTGGAGCCAAACTTTCGAAGTTTGATGAAGTGTTGATGTTGATCCAATGCATTATAGAAGCTTGGTTGGAAGCTTGAGATACTTGACATGCACGAGACCGAACATCATGTATTGTGTTGGTATTGTGAGTCGATACATGGAGAAACCGAAATCGACTCATCTTAAAGATGTAAAGAGGATACTTCGATACATTAAAGGTACTATTTCTCATGGTTATACTACTGTCAGTCTAAATCCTCAAGCTTAGAGGTTATTTAGACAATAATTATGGGGAGATATTGATGACTGAAAAAGCACTACAGGCTTTTATTTCTTGTGTGATACTACTTTCACGTGATCATCAAGAAGCAACCAAGTGTTACTCTATCGACATGTGAAGTTGAATGCGTTGCAGCATCCTCATGTGTTTGCCATGTGATATGGTTGAGGATGCTGCTCAAAGAAATTCATATAGAGAAATGAAATCAAAAAGAGTTTTGTTGATAATGTTTCTGCCATTGCTTTGGCAAAAATCCAGTCTTTCATGAACGGAGCAAACATATCGATGCTTGATATCATTCATCCGAGAGCAAGTAAGAGAAGAAGGAGATTGAAGTTCACAAGTGAAGATGGGGACCACAGTCCCAGACATTTTACTAAACCTCTCAAGGTTGAGCATTTCGTAAGTTCAAGAGTCCATTGGGAGTGAGATGGAAGAGAATTTGGTTTAAGGGGGAGTGTTGGAAATAAACCAAATTCAAGAATGCTATCGATACATGAACCATAACCATTTGACTCCCAAGATTTGTCTTATTGTTGAATAGTTTTCAAGAGTAATTATAGTTGAGTCTTCCAAAAGTCTATTAGTATTTCAATGTGTATTAATACTATGTACATCGTGTCTATTCATGTTTCTAGAGTAGTTCAAGAGTCGTGTTCAAGCCTATAAATAGGCGTGTTTTATAACCATTTAGTATGGGGTGAATCGATTGTGAATACAAGATATTGAAAAGACATATTTGATCTTCTCCTTCTTTAGAGTTTGTTTGGTGAGTATTGTAAGAGCCCCACTTTCGGTTAATCCATCACTTCAAAGAGCACAATCAAAGTTTGTTACATATCATACCGTTATAATTCAAAATCCCTTTTGCGCAAATAGAGAACATCTCGATTGAAGTTGTTACAGATATGGCGAAATTCGCCTATGACCCAATATATCTTTTAGTCACCAAGATAAAGATTCCATTGAGTGGCTATCCATGCATATTGTATGGACATCGGGGGCACAATGATATAGTATCATTAAAGGGTTATACCACGAAACTTGTAAACTAGTACATATGTGACAAATTTATCCCAAACTAATTTTTCTACCACAAAAAGCTCCAAACTAGTATACTATGACAATTTATCATTCATAATTTTATTTAAATTCTATCATTAAAATTGTTGGTTTGATTACATGTAATAGTTGACGTATATTAGTTTAGGGTTGTTATCCTCTGTTTGTCACAAGTATACCTTTTGGGATTTTTAATGATGATTACCTAATTTAATGAAACTAACAAAGAGTAATTTTTTTGTAAGTGTTACCAATTTGAGTTTTTGGTTGTCAAAAATAATCTGAGGTAGATTTGTCACAAGTGTATACAACTTTGTATTTTTTGGGGTCAAAAATTATTGTGAGTGACTAAGCAACATATTACGATTTGAGATTTTTCATGATAGCAACTCTATCATAAATAGCTACTTCAGATTAACCATCCTCAGGAAGACTATTCTCTCGTTAGTTGCACTTGTTCTCTCAAATAAGCTCATTTAAATGCCTCGTGTTTGTCGCAGAACTGTAAAGCTACAAGCAGCAACAGCAGAGCACAATTAATACATTTTTAATTCATGGAGTTTTCGTGGGTTTCCTTCTTGGTTGACAGTTATCAACACGAAAAATCTGCAACCTAGACAGCTAAGATCCTTTTGAAGGTTACTGGTTCGGATAGGTTGCAACTTCCTTTAGTTTTAAGGGGCTACAATAGTACCAGTTTCGAGAGCTCTTGTAAATTGATGTATGTACGCACAGCATCTGCTTCTCAAGTCTTTAAAATGGCTATTCTCATATCCGCAGTGAAATTCTACACATTTAGGTTTCCATGAAATCACTTTTAAACTTCAATACTACTTAATCAAAGAGAAAAAAACTGGTATTATGATGCTAGACTTGCATTGTACGATCGGAAGCTCTTCTGATTATCAGGCCCCGAGCCTAAATGGGGGGAGTACTGCGTGCACTAAAACTTATCAGGATGTGTTCCATTCCATTTACTCGCAGAAGCTAATGAGAAGTTAAATGTCCTGCAAACAAAGGCGAAGAGCAAGAGGTACAGGAAGTAGTTATGTATCTGGCAGGCCCGAGAGTAAGTGACGAGGAATTCCCATGTGGCCTAAGACACACCCAGGACTAGTCTATTTCCATTTCAAATCGCAGAAGCAGATTAGAATCAAGACGACTGTGGCAAAAGAAGGCAAATAGCCAGAGGCAAAAGCAAATAAAGCGCGAATGCTTCCCCAGTCCACCTAAGCTCATTACCCGTTTATTTGGTTTCCCTTTTCCCTTTCGAGTGCAAGAAGGGCTTCTCAGTTTGCGGGTTCAACTCCGCTATACTTGTTATCGATCATGTTGAGGTTCTTCTCCTCATCCACTTGAGCATTAATTTGATGTGTCTTGCTTTGCAAACCGCTCATGCCAACTTCTGTGATGAAAGCAAACACAAGCAGACAGTGACACACCGTACAAAGACAGAAGATTTAGATAGTATATCATTCCTTAAATAGACTTCGTTGAGTCAGCAAAGATGTTGTACTCATCATTGTCAATAGAATAAAAAAATTCAATGAGTGATTATAGCACGATGAATACCCCATATTTCATGCATCTACACCCATAAAAATGACAAGGCCAGACAAAAGTAGACTTCGCTGTGTCAACAAAGACTAAACCCTGCCTTCGCTGAACAGATACGCAAAAGAAGTTTTAAAATTCCACATGCCCGGGGACTGGATCATGAAAGAAGATCTAAAATAATGAAGAAACATAATCTATGAGCCACATGAACAGCCTTCAAACATCTACACAGTCAATGATTAGTTTTTGCATTTTTTTTTAACTTTTCTACTCAGGACTCCGTTAAAGCTCCACATGATCCAGACTAGCTGACCAAAATAATCTACTCGAAGTCAAACATTGAAGATGTTACTATCCCTTTCAAAATGCAACGTCAAACGACGCATATCAGCAAATTCTGCGCGCATCCACACAATCAAATATCTACATGCAAAAGCTATCCTCCACCTCAAGGTGGAAGGCAAAAATCGCTGCAATCGCACTACAGAATGCGCCATCCTCGACGTGATAAATCACACACTAAAACCAAATCTGCCAGGGAAAAACGTCTGCAAACAACAAAGCCGTGCAGGGGAATGACGTCATGGAGGGAGCGAGCGCTGGAAGAGGCCTCCTGAGGCGGGACTTTAGGTTTATCTTCCTGACGTTCTCTGCTCCCTTGCGGGAGAAAAGCCGGACGAAGATGATGCTGCCGCTGCTGATCAGCTGCCCAAAGGGTGATTTGCCCTGACAGTGTGCAACCAATTGCGCCGGATGTTGGACCAGGGACGAGTAGCCTCCGCCTCTTTTTCGAGCATCTGTACAACCTTCTCTTTTCATGAATTGGAGAAATTTGTGGCTTCAGAATGATTGCGAAATACACTTTGTGATTGTACACAAGTCGAAACCAAGCAAATAAGATAACGAGTTTCTCAACACAAACCAAAGCATACAATTTCACACCATCGTGGCCGTCCCTTTTCCATGGGAGCTTCGGCATAGAGGAAATTACTGTTTAAACTCAGCGAGACATGTATTGGGTCTCAATAAAGAAAACACGATTCTTTGTGTTTTCTCCAATGCAATTGTTTCGACCATTTGATACTCCAATTGTCATTTGGGATTTGAACCCACAAAATATCGTATGGGAAAACTTCCATACTCAGTTAGAAGGACTTGGAAGGATCGTGGAACTCTTGGGTCCTCAAACCCAATCAAGCAAAAAGAAATCCAGCTCCACGTTTGTCATATGAATATGTATGGCAGTAGAGAGAAACTCATTGGGTTGTATTTATTCACCTATGGGACAGTTGACATGGTTTCCGAAAAGTGAAAGAAGCAATGGTTATGTCCTCTATGAAATGAATTCATAGAGAGAGGAATGCTTCATCCATGTTCATTATTCCAAAAAGGGAAAAAATAAAAAATAAAATGAAGCTCAATCTCCCCTTTACAACATGATTTATCATCAGTCACCGCATTTTTCGATAACTTCGTTGATGTTCTAGTCCAAGATAGCGATTTGATCTGATTCTCCACCCGCAACGGATTCGCAGCATTTAGAAGTATAAAACCCAGTAGGTATCCTTCCGAGAAAAAGGAGATTTAAGGCAAACAAGTATCTGAAACAAAGGAATTTGCAAGATCTTTCGTCAATCAACGATGATCTCCTCATAATGCTTACATGTGACGCGGATAAAACCGGCAATAGATTCAAGGGTTCACAACAAAATGCGGATATCTTGCATATCAAGCCATTGCAACGTGACCATGTAACACAACTAAGGAAACTGAAAGTATAATGAGAAGCTACAGCATTGAATCCTTTCCTTTTTGTTCCGATGAAATGGACTGATATTGAGCAAAAGCTCTCTCTTTCTTTGCACTAGTAAATCCCGGTCACCGTTAGAAATGAAAAATGACAGTGTACATAAAACTACAATTCAGCATCAAAACCCAACATACCCCCTAATCAACAACCATGGCTTCAGAGCCTCCATTAGCATCCTCCGAACGGGGATGTCACGCCCCGGACCCGGCGGACGCGCAACATCCCGCCTCCTGCCAATTCGCTCATCGCCTGGCTAAAACTGACGACGACCCAGGACTCGTCGCGGCCAAACGATGGCTAACAAATGCGACAGCGGAAACGCACAACCCCTGACAAACATACATGTGGGATAGAGAGATAGAAAAACTTAATTTACATATAATAGTAAAAGTTCTGTACAACCTGGGAGGATGACTATCATCTGAACCTCAAAACCTGAGTTGGCCACTAACAAAAGGGAATAGGCTAACCCAAAATTCACTAGTCTCCATCTAGGCATGATAGGAACTACTCGTCCTCTGGCAAGGACCACTCCTCCGGATCGGACTCCTCGGATGTCGAGAATAATCAAGTTTATGGTCGAGGGTCTGAAATGGCGATCAGCCAAAAATATGTGAGTCGAAACTCAGTGAACACACGTCTAGACTTAATTTAGAAAGCATCATGCACTTCTTGCTAGAATGTAAATCATCGCATGCAAATTGTGACCTCAGATCATACAGATGCTAATGCAGAGATGCTCAATGATTCACTTGGGGTCCCCGGTGGCTCACTAGCTCTTTCGGACCGAACCCCACCGGTGGCTCAATAGCACTTCCGGTCCCGGGCATGTCATGGACGTCTCAGGCCTGTGCCTCAACCCGTGTCTAATCACACCGAAGTTGGCACCCTTGTCTCTCCAGCTACCCCGTGCCGAGCACGTTCAGGCGCAAGTGCAAGACCGTGGCTCAATTAGCACTGCGATCGGCACCTCCTTATCACCCCGCATTCCCGGTGGCCCCCTAGACACTGCCGGGCCGTCCCGCACGGTTCTACGCACTCCGCCAGACGCACATGTCTCATGCCAGTATGCAGATTAATGATGAGCATCACAAAATTCTCAATTGGCCCACCCCGTAAACACTCATGCAAGTCAACTTTGCCACATGCATTTCCTAAGATTATTCACCAGAGCACACCATTCAACTCAAAATAAATCAAATATAATAACTAGGCATTTCGCGTTACAAAAACTCGCATTCCAGGACCCGGTTTCCATTCTAAGTCACCTAGGTTCAAAGGCAAGCAATCTAGCACACAGAGCAATTTCTAGAGTCCACAAAAATTACCAATATTACTCTTATGACTAGTAGCAATTTATCGATACTCTACGTTCAAAAAATTTCATATTTTTTGACATAAAATTTTCCCTACTAGTCCCTAGCATACCCGATATTCTAAGTCAAGTCTAGAAATGTGCTCACCTAAAAATCTGACTTTGAACTCGGGCCACGAACGACGTTGAGCCCCGAGCCAAGCGGCAATGAGCTCGGGCCAAGCGGCGATGAGCTCGGCCACGAACGCAGCAGCAAACTGATTCACGTGCAGACAAAGGAGATGAGGTGCAACAGTGGTTCACGGGTTGAAATTGAGGCCAACAGTGGCAGTCGCAGCAACCAACAGTGGCCGAGGATGTGCAGACGAGAAGAATGAAGCAAAGCAGCAACGGCTCGAGGAGATGGAGAAAACTGAGCAGTAGAGTTCGCAGCAGATTTAGAGGACAGCAACAACACGGCAGCAGCAGCGAAATTCCAGCAGCTCACCCAGCAAAAAGAAAGACAAAAGGAGCAGCTCAGCTAAAAGAAGAAAGGACGGCAGCAACAAGCCAAGTTGCCGAGAGAGAGCTGAGGAAGACAGCAGCAGCTCGCGTCAGAGGAGGTTGGAACTAGCAGCGGCAGCGACAGGAGCAGAAGGAGGAGACGCAACAGATCAGCTGCAGGTGGCCGAGAAGGAGGAAGCAGCAAACATACACGAGCAGCTGCAGGAGTGGTGCAGCAGCTGGAACGAAAAAGACAGCAGCACGATTGAGCAAAGGCAACAATCGCAGCTCAGGCCGAGAGAAAATGGGCGCAACGGGAAATGAAGAAGATGCTGCAGAAAGAAGCAAAAGAAGAGGCCAGCTGTTACAAAGTTTCCCACGTGAAGGTAGTCAGAAAATCATGCAAGATTGTCTTATGTGCTTAGGGAATGAGCTTAGCAGAAAATGGAGCAAATCAGCCGCAATTTTGTCCAAGGAAAGTGTCCCAACTCAGCTGAAATTGCAAGTGGCTATTTAAGAAGCACATGGGCTTGAGGAAAAACTTCAGCTGAATGATGAGGGGATTAGCAGGACACACGTGGAGGGAGAAAGAGAGAAATTGAGTGGGAGTAAGTCACACTTCAGCTGAAGTGTTTCGGCCAAAGGACAAAAGAAGAAATGGTCAAATATTCATCAAGTTCTTTGTCCTCTTGTGCATGAATTGAGGACGTCACAACTCTTCTCACCTTACAGGAATTTCGTCCCCGAAATTTTCATTCTACTAACACTACTAATTACACAAATAGGTGGGGGTTCTTGCGCTTCATTTCGTGCTCGTTTTCCCACGTTGCATCTTCTGTTCCATGATGCTCCCATGGTGCACGGTTATCACGCCCCAGGCCCGTCGGACGCGCAACATCCCTTCACCTGCCAATTCGCTCATCGCCTAGCCAAAATGAACGACGACCCAGGACTCGTCGTGACTAAACGATTGCTATCAAAAGCAACAGCGAAAAGCGTGCAATCCCCTAACATATACACATGTAGGATAGAGAGATAGAGAAGGTCGAATTTACATACCATAGCATAAAACATTAGAGGTTCAATACATCTTTGGTGGGAAAACTATCATCTGAACCTCAAACACAAACCTAAGTTAGCCAAGATCAAAAAGGGGATAGACCAAATCAAAAAGTTACTAAGCTTCTTCCATGCATCATCGGGACTACTCCTCCTCTGGCAAGGGCCACTCCTCCAGATCAGACTCCTCGGGTATCTGGAACAATCAAGTCTATGGTCGAGGGTCTGAAATGGCGATCAACCAAAAATATGTGAGTCGAAGCTCAGCAAGCACAAATCTAGACTTAATTTAGAAAGCATCATGCACTTCTTGCCAGGATGTAAATCATCACATGCATATTGTGACCTCAGATCATACAGATGCCAATACAGAAACCAATACAGATGCTTGACGATTCACTTGGGGTCCTCGGTGGCTTAATAGCACTTCTGGATTGACCCCCACCGGTGGCTCAATAGTACTTTCGGTCCCAGCCACGTCATAGACGTCTCAGGCCTATGCCTCAACCCGTGTCTAATCACACCGAAGTTGGCACCTTTGTCTCTCCAGCTACCCCATGCCGAGCACATTTAGGTGCAAATGCAACAATCGTGGCTCAATTAGTACTGTGATCGGCACCTCATTATCGCCTTGCATTACCGGTGGCCCCCTAAACACTGTTGGGCCGTCCCATACGGTTCTACGCACTTCGCCAAACGCACATGTCTTATGCCAATATGCAGATCAAATATGAGCATCATAAAGTCCTCAATTGACTCGATTTTTAAATACTCATGCAAGTCAGCTTTGCCACATGCAATTCCCAAGATTATTCACATAAGCATACAATTTACCTCAAAATATATCGAATATAATAACCAAGTATTGCATGTTGCGAAAACTCGCATTTCAGGATCCGGTTTCTGTTCTAAGTCGTCTAGGTTCAAGGACAAGTAGTCCGGCACACATGGCAATTTCTAGAGTCCGTAAAAATACCAATTAACCCTTATGGTCAGCAATAAATAATCGACATTTGACGTCTAGGAAATTTAATATTTTTCATCATAAAATTTTCCCTACCAGTCCCTAGCATACCCGACATTTTAAGTCAAGTTTAGAAATGTGCTCACTTAAAAATCAAGTTCGAGCTTGGGAATGGTAGAACGATTGCGACTCGGTTGAACGGCGAACTTGGAAGAGTGACTGTGGTGAGGCGGCTCGGCCGAGCGACGATGAGATTGAGCCACGGACGACGTTGAACATGGGCCAAAGTGAGACGGCTACGAGCTCGGACGATGAACAACAGCCGAGTGAGCGATGGCCGAGCGTCAATGAAGGTTGAGCAGCAACAATCCACGTGTAGGCCGAGAAGATGAAGTGCAGTAAATCCAAGTTGGAACAGCAGACGGGAGGGAAAATGGGACAGCAGCAACGTAAACTCTAGTAGAGGATAAGTAGTCGAGAAAGATGGGAGCGAAGAAAGAGCAGTAGCAACTGGAGACTCACGCAGCAGAAGAAGAACAAGCTGAGAGGAAAAATAGCAAATGGCCAAAAGAAAAAACCAGCTTCAGCAAGGGTTGCAGTAGCTCAGCTGGGGGAAAGAAAGTAACGACGGCAACAGAGAGCAACGGAAGAGCAGGTTTCAGCTGAAAGAAAAAGAAGAGCACAGTTGCAGCAGAACCAGCAGAAATCGGCCGAGAGGAGGGCCAAGGAAGAGGAATGAAGAAGGAAAAAAAGGAAAGTCCAGCTGCAGAAGAGTTCTAGCATGAATAGTTGGGGTTAGTTGGCTTCCAATCATGAGACTTTGTCTTATTTGCATGGGAAATGTTGCTCATCCGTGGGAGTGGAGTAGGCAGCTGCAACTCTGACCAAGGAAAATGTTACAGCTCTGGTTTTTGGGGGACTAAAAGTAGTGAAATTTTAATGAGGGTGCACGTGGTTTGGGCAAGCTTCCAGCCGAGAAAGACCAAGAGGGAATGGGTGATTGGAGGGAAAGCAAATGGCCATTCGGCCATGGAAGAGTTCAGCCGAAAATAAAAGGCAAGTGGGGCCCAAAATCCTTAATTCTTCTTGTCCTTAGTCAAAAACTTGAGGACGTCACAACGGTGGTCATCCATTATCGGTGGCTAGCAAAGCTCAGCAATGGGCAATGGTTAACGATGGCAATGGTCATGGGTGGCTGTCGCCAGATGTTAGCGATGGTGACGGTTGGCGACCAACAGAGGTCTACACTAGGTGTGACATCCTGAGTTTCGATCCCTTTTTTCGGAATTTGAATACAGAATGGTTACTTCAGGGAGGCGCTATAAATGAATCTCACTTGGAGCCGGCCACTCTGAGATAACTAAA
>JAGVVM010015572.1:0-21298 GCA_019149425.1 Psidium friedrichsthalianum | reverse complement strand
GGAGTGGCAAAAATGTAAGCAATGTACAGACATCACCTGCATGATTACATGATGATCTGGAGGTACAAAATTGTATCTAAATGTTACATGCTAATTGGAAAGCATGTAATCTGAAAGCGGCGATCGAAGAACCCCCACTGGATCGATTAAGAAGACTCAATTGAAAAGTTTCCTCCACTGAAGTTGTCAATTGGGAAAGGACAGGGTAAAGTTTGCTGACATCTCTCAAGGACCATTTATTCTAAAGTACCCTAATGGATAATTCACTGGGGTTCCTTATAGTTAAAGAGGTTCGGATGAAATGGGAACGGATCTCTTCTTTTGCATGGGGTACCCAGTTTAGAAAAAACGTGAACCCACTAAAAGGTTGAAGATCATCTAAATCAGCTCAATGAGTTCCGCTCCAAGTTTATTAATTGACCACTAGTTGGCCTAGTTTATCCCTATGGGTCTCAACACCTTCAGAAAATCTTCATTTATGTATGCTAAATTGTGTAATATATTAAAAACACATTTTGGTTAACTAATGTTTGGTATCTTAACTATAGTGTTTTATTGTGTACTTATGATATTTCATCATTTGTAAAAGATGTCCTCCACTAGAGGACAAGTTATTGTGGAATTCTCTCAGACCTATCGTAGTTTATATAAAACTCAAGCTTGTTTTAAATTTATCATCACCAAATTCTAAAGACACACAAATTAATCTTTTAGCAGAAATGTGTTTGGATGTGATTCATACACTATTGACAAAAGGCATGGGAGTCCTAGGCGCAACCCCCTAGGGCTACTCCATGAGGTTTGTTGGGTGTAGCCCCCTTGAACAGTCTAAGGACTTTTATAATTTGAGTTCATATTTTTTTTATTGATAATTTTTGGATTTAGGGGCTCATGAAATCTACAGCTATAATATATATATTCGTTTTCTCTTGTTATGGGAAGGTATGTAACCAAATATGCGATGTCTAATTATATTAGAAGTGTCCCTACTAAACGTACCTATTTTAAAGGAAGGTGTGAATTACAGGACGAAATCTTTGTCGGCGATTTCTCGTTCTCGCTTTTAAGGCTTTACTTGTTTGTCATTGTGTGCACAGAAAGTCCTTACCCAACGGGGCCCTTTAATTTAATTTTTTCGCATGCTAGGTTAACATGTAATTTTCAATATGGAAAAATCAAGAAAACTATCTTCATTTCATAGAGTTGTCTAATACTTATGCCTGCAATACTTGATCATATAGCTCAGTAGTTAACTAGTTATGCATTTGTATAATATGAGAATTATCTTATTCATTAACATTCTTCACCCACATAATCATATTGTTTCTTGTACATTGATTTAGAAGTTTTTTGGCCAGGAGAATATGCATAACAAGTAGAGATGAAAAATTAGATGATTTTGCACCAATTCCTATAGGTCTATTAACCGTCATATGCATAAATTTAGAAATGTCAAAATTAGAAGTTGTCAAGGGACGGCATGAAGGCAAACTGTTTGTAAAGCTTGCACTGGAGCATGCAGATTTGGCTCAACTTTTTAGCACTAACTTTACCCCACTTTCATTAGTTTACACAGATAACTCCACATTAAAAAAGTTATAGAATATTACATGAGGTATTACATATGCACTTTTTCATTAGTGTGAATTAACATTGTGGGTTGAGTGACATTTGTTGGCTTCCTAGATTTTGTATGTATATTTTCTGGAGATTAATTGAATTTTTATCACATTGACTCATATTGCTCGCATATAAATTTTCTACAATTGCTCGGTGATTATTTTTTTAACGGAACTTTTGTTAATTAACTGTTATACTAGCTAATTGATCAAATCTCTTCTTATTTTATAATATATGAATTTTTCACTTTCTTCATTGCTTGTCGAAAAGTTATCACTTCAATAGAGAAAAGCGTTATCAATTTCATAGAAGAAAGTGATATTAAATAAAATAACGAACTTATTATTAATTAACCGACCCAGAGTTATATTTGAGCATCATGGCTATGAAGGTTTACTTTTTGTCTTCTTTCCTTTTAGTTCGCGTTCTCCAACTCTTCTTGGTTGTCAAAGTAGATCCCATTAACCACTGTTCGTAATTACTCCCCAGAATCCTTAATGAAGATAATGGTACAGAGAGTAAAAACAATGACAAAACATTTACGCTTCATGTGGAAAAATTCTCTGCATACTAATAGAATATACTTAAGGCAATGAAAAATAATAAAATCATGACATGGTCTCTAATTAGTGGTGAAGGGTTTGTCTAAGCATTCAAGGTACAAAACGGCATTGCCCCACATAAAAAATTAGAAAGCTATATTTATTCAAGCGCTAATTTGTGAGTAGAAATAAATATTTTTTCTCTGAAAAAAGAAAAGGAAAATGAAAGTAAAATAAAATAATGGAAAATGGCATAAGAAAATTTACCACTTTGCCATAACCAAACCTTACAAAGGTGTGGACAAGTGTCCAACACGGTTAGCTTTTAAACCCTCCTTCAATATGAATAGTAAGATTGTTATATGCTATCTTTTCATTAATTGATTTTCAACTTTTTGGTACTTTAATACCTCTTCGTTAGTGAATTTCAGTTATTTGCTCACATCTAATTGCGACATCAACAGTTGAAAACAGTTATGTGCTCCGCACTTATGCTCGAGTGGGCATTAACTCCTTTATTTGTCAAAGTGGAAATCCATGCAAGTAGCACAATCCGCTTACGTCGAGCCGCCACAACAACTCTGTGCTCCATGGCCGAGCATGGGGGCGTCAAGCATAACGAAGCACAGATGGGTAGTCTAATCCCGACACAGAACCGCTAGGATGACAATGTCCACTTCACACATACTCATACTTATGTTCTGAAGCCTTCTAGGGGGTCAGATTCTCATGAGAAACTGATTCCAAACCGGCACTTGATGTACATATACATAACCGGCACATGTCTTATACGACAACGTGGATTATGCTAATGCCTTTTTCTACATGATCTTATTTTACAATGACTTATGTTCTAGATTCCATTAGTTGATACAGTGGTGATGGATACGTGCTATGGTGTGATGATCCAGGTGAGGATGCCGTCTTTAATGTATGATTTGATGTTCATACTTGTTTTTATGTTGTGCCACTTACGATGTACGATAACAGCTTGTTGCCGCATAGGCTATTTCGAGCTTATCAATAATAATTTCATTTTGCCAATCTATACTGTATCAGAGAAATCTTGATTTTGCGATACACTTGACACTAACTTCAGAGAGTACCAAAAGTATAGACCGTCTCCTCTAAACTAGAAGTTACCATTCGATAATGTTTTAACAGTCTTTAACAAACCATAGTCTCTAATATCTTTATATTCAAATGAGGGATTTATGTATTGAATAGCCGACTAGAACTATGCCACAAGATCATTGACTGGGTGAGTGCGACTCCAATGACGTGGTACAATGATCACTACTTGTCTACTGGCAGCATCACTAATGTCGACCTGCTTTGGTTGATTTAGCAACTCTTGCCTCTAAGATGGGGGAGCTCATTTGAGTATAGGCCTCGGGAAGGCTCTCCGTAGTGCTAAGGCGGCCAGAATGGCGACGTTTTTCACAACACAATTGAGGTCCTCTGGCCAGATTCCCACTTATTATAACCCCGCCTTCTATCTGCTGGTGGTATGGTTGGGTCTCGGGCTGTCAGCACCGTATTTGGGATATTTCTATGTTTTTTTGATCCTCTACCCATTTCAGCTGGTATTTTATTGTGCAGCATGACACATATGTTTACCATACAATACATTGCTATTAACGGTAAAAAAAATATTTATGAGATTGGGTCGCGTAGCGAAGGTAATCCCCTCGGCTCGAAGTTCCCCGCATGTGTGGGCTCTCGCAGCTGCGGCAGCCCAAATAGTCACTATTCATAGTTTACACTTACAGGCAAGCTATTATTAGTTTTTGTTCCTAATTTTTGAGTGGTGGTTTTACATTATCATTTGTATCGAATCTTTATCGTTACATGCATGTGTGGATGCCCTTCGAGTGACTCTTTTTTTTAAAATTTGAGCTTGTACTTTTTATACCGATGAGATGTATCAATTTTAATTAAAGGAATGTATTAAGATATATGTAATTATTGTTATTGTATTATTAATAATGATAAAACAAATATTCATAAAATAAAATTGGCATGATATTGAAGATCAACATATCTCAAATTAGACAGTGGATACAAGCTATAAATAGTACCACCACACCGTGTGGCCGCATTTTTTTTTAATTTCATATTTTTTTTACTTTTTTAATAATTTTATATTATAGCACTTGTAAATATACTATTTTCCTTTTGAAATTTATTATTTTAACATAATTATCATAATTATTAAATATTTATTAATATGTACGTAGTTATTATTTAGTATGTATCAATAATATAAAAAATATTTAGGAGGCTCAGTTCACAGCAAGCTTTTTTTAATTTCATATTTTTCATTGTTTTTAATATTTTATATTTATCCACTTGTAAATATAATTTTTTGTTTCTTTTTGAACTTATTTTTATAACATAGTTATCATAATTAATTAAAATTTTTATTAATATGTATGTAATAAATTAATTAATATGTCAATAAATTAATAAAAACTATTTAGGAGGCCGGTGCGGTAGCTTTTTTTTTGTTAATTTCATATTTTTTTACTTCTTTTTTTATAATTTTACATTTGTATAACTTTGTAAATATATTTTTTTTCCTTTTGAAGCTTATTAATAGTTTTTAGGATGTAATACTTCAAAAGGAAAAAAAAATTATATTTAGCAAAGTTATACAAATGTAAAATTTATAAAAAAGAAGTAAAAATATGAATTCAAAAAAACGCTACCGCACCGGACCTCCTAATATTTTATTAATTATTTTACATATAAAATTAATTTATTACATACATATTAATAATTTTTAATTAATTATTGATAACTTGTTATAAAAATAAGTTTCAAAAGGAAGAAAAATTATATTTACAACAGTCGTATAAATATAAATTATTAAAAACAATTGGAAAAATATGAAAATTAAAAAAAGCTGCTGAACTGGCCTCCTTAATATTTTTTATTATTTTTACTACTAATTAATTACACTACATACATATTAATAATTTTCATTTAATTATTGATATTATGTTATAAATATAAAATTTCAAAAGGAAAAAAATTATATTGACAAAGGCTATAAATATAAAATTATTAAAACACGTAAAAAAATTATCCTCAAATTAAAAAAATGCGGCCACACGGTTGGTGTTCTAATTTATTAAGCTTGTTTACCATGTTCTTTTAATTTGGATATGTGATTCTTCACATATCATGGGGGGTGGGGGGAAACCAATTTTTATTTTAATGAATATTTTTTTATCATTTATTTACATAGTATGGAAATAACAATAATTACATATATCTTAATAAATTTTTAATTGTAAATTGATAATTATGTTTATAAAAAATAAGCCTCAAATTTGTAAAAAATATTTAAAAGGTTATATTAATATAAATATTATAAATAAATTAAACCAAGATAACTTTAGGAAAAAAAATTAACTAGCTTGCTCCTTGCCTCGCATGGGCCCGTGTGACATTTACATTGGCCGCGCAGGGCCCATGCGGTATTCCTAATGCCTACGCGGACCCCAATCTCATAAATATTTTTTTTTACCTTATTTTGGTAAATATGTTTTCAAAACCTAATTTGGAAAAAAAAAAACAGGTGTCGTGGGACCCTCCCGTAGGGGGGTTACTTGATTGCCAGGCCCATTTTAAAACGTCGCCAGGCTACTCGGCCCCTCCAGGCCCATACCAAATCGACTTAGGAAATTTAATCGAAGGTCGACCTTAGTGTGGTCCAGTGACTGTGTCAGTGTACCCATCTGAGTCGCCACCAGTCATATCTTGTGCTAGTTCTAGTCGGCGTATTCTACATAAATCCTTCATTTGAATAAAAGATTTAGAGAAATATTGGTTTGTAAAGACGTTAACACATTTGTAAATTCTTTTAGGGAGAGGTTCTTCTTTTGGTCTCTCAATTTCAATTATCTCAAATCAAATTATGATAAGTATTTCGGATGAAATTTTTAACTGAATCATGGGCAATTTTTCGTCATCTAGCACTTAAAAGTGAAAATCATCATTAACGGCCACTCTCCATTGCTCTCCACTATCTTAATGGAACTAATATATTGTAAAAATAGATATTAGAAAAAGGCATTGCATAATCGTTCGTCTACTACATGCCGTTATGTATCTTGTACATAAGTGCCGCGTTTGGATCAGTTCTTATGAGAATCTGACCCCATAGAAGGCTACGAACATAAGTATGAGTATGTGTGATGTGGACATTGTCATCCTAGGGTTCTTTGTCCGGGATTAGACTACCACATCTGTGCTTCTTATGCTACGCCACATGCTTCGGCCATGGAGCAAGTTGTTGTTGCTGGCTGTTCGGATTGTGCTACTTGCATGGATTTCACTTTGATCAAATTAAAGAGTTATGCCCACTCAGTGTCGGAGCACACTTTCACTTTTTGACTGTCGCATTAGATATGAGCAATATGAATTCACTAAGTGAGGTATTAAGTCCACAAAAGTTTGAAATCAATTAATGAAAGATAGCATATAACAATCTTTACTATCATATGAAGGAGGGTTTAAAAGCTATACCGTGTTGACACCTGTCCACACTTGCTAAGGTTTGGTATGGCAAAGTGGTAAATTTTCTTATGCCATTTTCCATTATTTTTATTTTACTTTCATTTTCCTTTTTCTTTTTTTCAGAAAAATATTTATTTCTCTCCAAATTAGTTGAATATATGCTTTCTAATTTTTTCTGGGCAATGCCGTTTTGTACCTTGAATTCTTAGACAAACTTCACTAATTAGAGACCATGTCATGTTTTTATATTTTCATTGCCTTATATATTCTATTTAGTATGCATGTTTTCCACATGAAGCTAAATGTTTTGTCATTGTTTTTACTCTATTACATTATTTAATATATGGATTCGGGAAGTCTCAGAAAGTGGTTTGGGATTACTTGACAACCAGAGAGGTTGGACAAAGAAAAGAAAATTTTACATTCTTGGTTAATTATAAATAATTCGCTTATTTTGATTTAATATCACTTTCTTCTATTGAAGTGATAACGCTTTTCTTCTATTGAAGTATAAAGCTTTTGCGACACAATAAGAAGTGAAAAATTCATATATAAATAAGAAGAGTTGATCAATTACACTAGTATTAAACAGTTATTAACAAAAGTTCCTGTTAAAAAAATAATCACACGAGCAATTGTAGAAAATTTATATACGAGCAATATGAGTTCATATTGTATAAAATTATAACTCCAGAAACATACATACAAAATCTAGTGAAGCCAACAATGTCACTCACCCAAATTTAATTCACACTAATGAAAAGTACATATGTAATACTCATGTAATATTCTCTAACTTTTATAATGTGAGTTATCGTATGTAACTATATGAAAGTGGGGTAAGTTCGTGTAAAGTTGAGCCAAATCGCATGCTCCCGTGCAAGCTTTACCTAACAGTTTGCTTTCATGGTCCCTTTACCACTTTCTAATTTTGCATTCTAACTTTTATGCATATGGCGGTTAATAGAACCTATAATCTGATTGCAAATCTCTAATTTTTCATCTCTAATTGTTATGCATATTTTGGCCAAAAACTTCTAATCAAGTACAGAAACAATTGATTATGTGGGAAGACATGTTAATGATAAATAATTTCTCATATTTACCAAATGCAGAACTAGTTATTACTTTTATGATCAGATACATAAGTATATACAACTCTAGTGAGATAGTTTTCTTGATTTTCCTATTTGAAAATTACATGTTAACTAGCATGCGAAATTAAATAAGGGCCCGTTTTGTAAGGGATTCTGTGCACAATGACAACAAAGTAAAGCTCTTAAAAGCGAGAAACGTAAATCGAGACATAAGGTTTCGTCTTAATTCACCCTTAAACTAGGGTTACGTTCAGTAGAGAACTCTAATATAATTAGCACATCGCATATTTCGTTACATACCTTAATAACAAGAGAAAAGATATATATATATGTATAGCTGTAGATATTCATGAGCCCAAATCCAAATTATCAATAAAAAAATATGAACTCAAATTATAAAAGTCCTTAGACTGTTCAAGGGCGCTACCCCCAACAAACCTCATGGAGTAGCCCCTAGGGGTTGCGCCTAGGACTCCCATGCTTTTTGTCATAAGGTGTATGAATCACATCCAAACACATTTCTTGATAAAGATAATTTGTGTATCTTTAGAATTGGTGATGATAAATTTTAAACAAGCTTCAAGTATTATATAAACTACGATAGGTCTTGAGAGAATTCCCAATAACTTGTCCTCTAGTGAGGACATCTTTACAAATGACTGAATATCATAAGTACACATAAACACTATAGTAATGATACAAACATATATTTAACAATGTTTTTTAATATATTACCATTTCGGCATACATAAATTGAAGATTTTCTTGAAGGTGTTTGAGAACCCATAAGGGATAACTAGTCCAACTAGTGTCAATTAATAAACTTGGAGTGCGGAACTCATTAGAGATGATTTAGATGATCTTCTACCCTTTTAGTGTGGGTTCAACGTTTTTTTCTAAACAGGGTCACCCCATGCAAAGAAGAGATCCTTTCCCTTTCATCCCAACCCTCTTAACTATAAGTAACCCCAGTGAATTCATCCATTTAGGGTACTTTAGAATAAATGGTCCTTGAGAGATTTCAGCAACTACCATGCTCATTTTCACAATTGACAACTTCAGTGGATGAAACTTTTCAATTGAGTCTTCTTCAATCGTCCATGTGGGGGGCTTCTTCGATCGACGACTTTAAATTTACATGCTCTTCACATTAGATGTAACAATTTAGATACAATTTTGTACCTCCTAGATCATCATGTAATCATGCAGGTGAGTCTGTAAATTGACTTCCATTTTTTGCCACTCCTCTAAATCTTAAAGCTCCCACATGTTCAAAATTTTTCCCTTTCCTTGACTGAGAACCTAACCCTTAGATTTCGAGATATCAACGGGATGGTCGACGGGTCAATCAATTCAAAGTCAATTATAGTCAAATGTCAAATGGATTGGGTTGGGCCCATCGCGAGCGGGCTAGGCCATCCCGCTCGGGCTCAAGGCCCATGCATTATTCAAATAAAATATTTGCTGACAATAAACACAAAAGGTGAGACAGCGAAGTGGTCTGGGCCCTCAAAGTGCAAGGGAGAGGTCGTGGGTTCAAAACCCACGACCGTGCCGTCCCGCCGACGAGTGTGGCGCGTGCGGCTCCATCCGGCCTCCTCCGGCGACGTTCAAGCACTCAAAATGCTCGTATCGTCGAGCCCGTCCTAATGGTATATTTAAATTTTATTTTTATTAACCCAAATTTGACAAAAAAACAGTTTTTCGTTTCGGTGCCCTAGAGTCGCGCCCCACCGCGGCGCGTGTGGCGCGTGCGGCCGCATCTGGCCTCCTCCGGCGACGTGCGACCACTCATTAAACTCGTATCGAGTCTACTCTAACCATGTTTTCATATTTTTAAACAAAAAATCAATCACAAAACACACAATGTTACAAACATATCTTTAACAAATGTGCTTTTAATATATTACACAATTTGGCAAACATATATTGAAGGCTTTTTAGAAGGTGTTTCCTAGTATCCAAGGATAACTTGGCTAACTAGTGGTCATTGAAAATTCGGAGCAGAATATTAGAGATGATTTAGACGTCTTAACAGATTAATATTTTTCCTAAACGGGGTCACAATCGACAAGTGAGATCCGTTCCATCCCGACCCTCTTAACTATAAGTAACCCCAATGAATTCCCCTTTTGGGACTTCAGAATAAATGATCCTCGAGAGATTTCGGCACTTACCATGCTCATTTTTGACAACTTCCGGATGAAGCGCAATTGACTCTTCTTCACTCGATCCATTTACATTAGAATAAGCCGTTCCCTTTATATTCGAAAATAGGGGTGATCCCAACCAAAAGAATAAAATCCGGGAAACTTCATTAACAACAATGTTTTGACAAACATCCAGAACTACTGGTCAAATTAAGCCGCCGCCCTGAAACCTTAAAGATTCATCGAATCTGAGGAGGTTCACCGAAGTTATTCCAAGCAAGGTAGTCATAGATTTGAAACTAGCACAAAAAGGAAGAAAGAAGAAAACAAATGCAGAAACTGAGTGCTTCTCATTAATTCACCACTGCGCTACTCAAGAAAAGAGGCATATTTACAAATCTTGAATTCATATCCAAGTTGCAATGGCCTAAAATAATGCTTTCGATGTTCAACTCAATCAACACGAATCGAGACATTACTAGCACCACTCAAAGTGGAGACTTTGAACACAATATCATCCCTATCAATAAGCTCAAACACACAAACATTTCCTGCACGCAGATGAGTTTTTATCACGACTGCCCACCAATGGGTAGAGAAGGACATGTACAGAGTTCCTCTGGCCTGTCCATGGCCTCTAATTCATTGGCCACGATCTAACCGAATACTGAAGAGTTGATATAAGTTTGTTTTCCAGAATATGTTGCCCACCAAATACACCCGAAAGACCCTGGACATGTACATGTTTTGAACAGCATGAAAATTGTTATATTGAACATGAGATATATCAGTGATGATGTAAACTCCAGATCTTAGTAGGCCTATTGGTATGACATCGCGGGATCACCAGTTTGAAAAGGGATGCTCTGTCTCTATATTGCTTGCCAATTAAGGAGAAGTGACAGGCCTTGAAAGCGTAGGACCATGAAAATTCAGCTCAGAATGGCTCACTCTTCATGTAGACGGTTCAATCCCATCTGTAGCAAAACATGAGAACTTTATAGACATTGGCGTTGAATGTTTCTTTAATTGACTGGCTATGGAAAGATTTAGCATAGACAGGAAATTACTGTTATCATGAAACCAATTACTGTTAATGTGACAGAATTAATTACACATGCTTTTCATATCAGAAGAAACTGACAAACTACCAAATTTCACCAACATGCAAAAGACTTGCGCAAAATCTTCAAGAATATGAAAAGAGATGACGAAAAGCATGTGATGTAAGTTGAAATTGACCTCGTAAAACCACAGGTTGCTCAAAGCAAAGTCTAACTGACATTATTACACTATGAAAGTTCTATAGGTCTGGTTGAGCCACTAAAAACATTAAAGAAGCGCCAAATTTGAGAGTTTCTTTCTAAATGGAAGTTACATAATTCAGATTAGCACAGAAAAGAAGAAAACATAGACAGAAAAGACTCCTTTCATTTGATTCTCAACTACTGACCAAAGGAGGCATAATTAGGAATCCTGGATTTATATTGACGCTGTGAAAGGCTCCTTACCAGCACTACTAAAAATGGAGACGTGGAACCTGACATCATCTCTATCAATGAGCTCAATCACAGAGATTTCCCATACATGGATGAGTTCTTCTGCAAATACGGGCCAACCAGCAGCGAAGGATACCAGGATTTCACGCATATAGCTTAAGAGCTTCACCGGCCACAATCTGTCTGAAAACCTAAGAGTTGCCATTTCCTCGTTTTCTTGAATATGTAGCTTTGCAAATCAACCAGGGAAGTCCTGCACATGTGTACGTGTTTGAGCAAACCACTGCATGCTAAAAGGACATCACATAAGAATACACTCGCAAAAAAAAGCACATGATGTAGATTCATGCCCATATTTGCTAGTTCAGGAGCTTTAATCACCAGCCCTAAGAGGCTCATGAAAGCCATCAATCTTAACCTGCAATCTAACTAAGAAGTGGCTGTCCATTAATAGCGATTGTCAGTTAGTTCACCATTCAAGTGACTGCCCATTCTATCTCTTGGATAGCAAATAGAGCAGCTTGTGGAGAATATCAGTGATGGACTAGGCTATAGATCTTACCCATTTACTCTCACGATCTTGCTGTGTCACCACTTTGAAGAGAGGATGCTCCAAATCAAATTCACTAGCTAATTCAGGAGTAGTGAGGGGCTTTGGAGGTGTAGAACCACGAAAAACCAGCTTAGAATGGTTTCACCTGTGTTTAGACTGTTCATTCCTGCGCTGAGCTAAAAATGAGAACTTTAATAGTCTTTAGTATAAGCATTTCTTCAATTGACTTAGTATGAAAAGATCTATGCATAGATTGTAAATTATGATTATCATGACAATCAAAATTCAGACAATTTGACTGAATATACATTACAAGTGTCTTCACATCCGAAGAGACAAACTACCTAGAATTCCCACCTAAATCATTATGTACCAAAAGAACCACAGAGTCATATTAAAACGATTTTAAGTCTATTGGAAAACAAATTGTACTTGTCAGTGATGCAGCACAACCAAATAATGGAGGCATAATTGTAAACCCAGAAGTCAAGTCACGCTATAACCAGCCCAAAGTGACACTTCGAGTACTCACTTCAAACAACGTAAATCAAGTCCTTACTGGCCCCACTCAAAACAGAGACTTCGAACACAATTTCATCCCTATCCATTAGCTCGAACACGCGGATGTTTCCTACATGCAGATGAGTTCACTTGGAAATGCACATCAACCAGAAGAAAAACACAGACAGAGCCCCTCTCACATGTCTGCAGCTCCTGACAGGCGTCACTGTCGCAATACCTTAGAGTTGCTCTTTGCTTTCCCTGAATATGTTGCTTGATGAATCCACCCAAAACACTCTACACATGTCCATGTTTGAACAACCACGATAGGAAATTGTTTAAGTGGAATGAGAAATCCAACGTTAAAATTGGAGGCAAGAGCAAGAAAGTAATGATTTTGAACTTGAAGAAATCCAAGGATAAATTTATCCTTTTGAAAGTGCTTGAGGATGAGATAAATTGCTAGCTAACATCTTACTTAACACATGTTATTAATGAGTATTGTTCCAGTAATCTATTGGACTACATTATAAACGGTATATAGATGGAAAGAAATCTCTGACAAGTGGACATCAACTGGGAGGATGAATTAGTTCTTCTAACACAGTCTCTCTTAGCCTAACGATATGGAAAGTTCCTGTATGGAATTCGAATCAAACACGGGAACAACACAGTCAAGGGAATAATTACACAGTAGATTAAGATTCACACCTCGAAAATCTCGTGATCAGCATTTTGAACTTTCGTCTCTCCCCTAACTCTGTGCTGATTAATGTGTATGGGAACTGCCATTAACTTTGTATACGTGATCAGATTTCGTTGCCTTACAAAGCCAAGGACACTTGGGCCAACACAATTCATCCCCCAAGGCTTCAAGCTCGACCCAAACATCACAACAATCGCCCGCATATTCCACTTTCGGCGAGACAAATCCACAAGTGCTGAGGCTCGGTTCCTCATATAGCCACTCATTCACAGATATTCTATCTCAGACGTGCTTCTATCAAATATGATTACATGGAAAATGGAGTCCCCTTTAGATTTGAAGACCAAAAATTGGCCCTCGCAGATAGGGTAATGCTCTGCAAATTCATTCTAATCCTTTGAAAATCAAACCATCTCATCACATGTTTCCAATTCCACAGGCCAAACAATTGCACTACTTGAGAGTCGTAGAAGCATCCCTTAGGAGAGATTCTCAACATATCTTCTCATTGGTATTCCCTGTGGGAAAAAAAAACCATAATCTTAATAAGCCGATGATACTTGATTTCAAACTCAAAGTGAAGAACAACATAACAATAATGCATAAACCAAAAAGGACATCCTGAAGCACATCCTTTTTGGTTCATTCAGATTTGAATGTCGCATTAATGAGCATGTGCATCTGGATTATTATTAACCTTACAAACCCAATTAGAATAGAAGTACACTTCACTGATTCATCAAGACAACACAAATGAGATACTAGTTGGAATACTGAATTTATTCTGGACTAGCCAAAGTGACACTTCCAGAGTTCATCTCGATCAATGTATATCAAGCCCTTACCAGCACTAATGAATATGTAGACTCTGCACACAACCCTATCAATGAGCGTAAACGCACAAACATCCTCTACATGCCAATGAGTTTCTCTTGCAATGCAGGCCAACCAGCAGAAAAGAATGCCCCCCATCGCATCCATAGCTCCTCAAGATCACCGTCCATGACCTGTCTGAATACCTGATAGTTTCAATTTTCTTGTTTTCTTGAATATTTTGCCAGATGAATTGAACATGAGCAGTTTGCCCATGTACATGGTTGAAAAACCAACATATGGTGAAAAAAGACCAACTACAGCAGGTTTAACGTGGTAGTTGCTATTTTCATGAGTTTTAATAGGGTAAACCATATACTGAAAGTCATCTTAACCTGCAATCCGAAGTCAAATATCAAAATCTATGCTCCTAGAGTGCAATAGGGTAAACATTCAGAAGAAGCCTTCCATGTCCTACACACACACGAAATTCAGCCACATAGACCACAAGTGCAGGGGAAAAAGCAAACACATTGATGACTGGATTATGGATGGAATTGAAAATTTTAATTGAAGCTGTTCAATTCTTTCAAGCGCAGCTCAAATTAAGGTTCTATCAAACTATTGGTTCAGTTTGACAAAGTAAACTCCATCTGTTTTTTTCCCCAAATTAAAATTATTAGTCATTAGATCTACAATGAAATTTCCGAATCATAATAAGCCACCCCCTTATCTTTTAGGTGTTTCGCATTAGATATTTAGGCAGCATTATAATTTGCAATTTGACAACGTTATTCAATGTTGTAAAAGTAGATGTATATGTAAATCGCACGAGGAGACTATGTTGATATGAACAAGCAAATTTCTCCATGTAAGAGGACTTAGATTCTAATCTTAAGACTTGCCTTAGCATTTGCTTTTCGAACAATTTAAGATATCTATCCACCAAAAAGGAGATGATTGTTATCTTCTCGAATCTCCAATCACCGAAAAACTATCCTTTCATTCTTTCCCCCGCTTCAATTATCCCATTGTTAAGAATATATACCATGAACATTTTTTGGAAAATAACATGTAATGTGGTTTCCTACACAAGTGAAGTCAACTTGGAAGAACACTATAGAACAAGAAAAAATGTAAACAGCCTTCATAATTTCATTTTCAGACATGCCAATTTGAGTCAAGAAGATTGGGATCTTACCATGCCATCCTTGACATAAGATGGCCTCATCAACACCTTGATAAAGGGATGCTCTGTTTTGAAATTTGTTGGCCGATTTAAGAGCAGTGAGGGCCTTGGGTGTGTGGGACCACAAGAAAACCAGCTTAGGATGCCAATCTGCTAGACTGTTTGGTCCTCCCTGTGCTTAAGAAGAAACAGTTCACGTACACATCATTAATTTGACTTACTATGAAAAGATTCAGCATAGATTGGAAATTAACATTATCCCTATTCCCCACATCACTACGTAATCAACACGAGTGAAAAGAAAGAAACAAAGAAAGAAACAGAGAAAGAAGCTTCTTAAACACTAATCAAGAATTTGAAAAGAACAAAGAAAAGAGAGTTATTTAAGCAGAAAAAAGACATGTTAAACCGCAAGTCAAACCCTCCGAATGCTGGCCTACCGGCAGAGAAGAAGGCCACATGCATGTTTGAGGACATCTTCACTGGCCACAATCTGTCTAAATGTTTCTTGATTAATCCACTGGGAGTATTCTGCCCATCCACATTTTCAGACAGCCCGTATGATAAACAAGATGTAGATTTTAGGGGCAATAATTGCTAGTTTGAGGACTTGTTCGTTCAGACTCTAAGGTAACCTACATGATCTGAAGTCACAGGGACAAGGATGAAAAAAACGAATTTAAAAAGAGAGCCCTAGCTGAAGAAGACAACGATTGAGGAAGGTTTACCAAAACCAGCTTCCGACTTCAACTAATTTACGAGCAATTGGAAGAAATTCTGGTGGTCGGAGAAATGATGCTGATGAAGAAGCGTGAACTTACGAGTTTGCCGGAACTTTAAGAGTGGGAGGAGAGTTTGATAGTGATGAAGCGAGGACTGTCTAAACTCGGCGGTGCCATCTCCGGCGTCGCACTTTCGTCTTCTCTCCAGAAATGGTGGGAGGGCGCGGCACACTGTTCAGCTCGCAAGAAGAATCCTTGCAGTGATGGAGGCAAAGATCCGATGGGGGTTGATGATGTCGCCTGACTGAAGCAAAGAATCAAAAGATGGAAATATCTCGTCATTCAAGTTCTCTTCCTCCTCTCGGGGGGAAGGAAAAATGAAAATTGTGAAAGACTTATCAATTTGAATTGGATGTTTTATTACCTAATAATTCTTATTGTGTGCGTATTTGTTTACGCCGATAACTCTCGTATGGCTCTATTCAGATCACCCTTCCAGCACTCATTCCAGTCCCTGTTCTGTATTGTATCTGAATAATTTCGCATAATACTCTGGTGTGCTTAGCGTGCCCTTAGAAAAGATCTTCATTTTGGGGCACTCTTCCACTTCAATCTCCACAAGGATGGAAACCTCAAGATGCAACTTGTGGTGGAGGAGAAGCATTCTAGGCTTGGCATATCTTGGAGTGTCAACCATCTTAGCTTCCCAAAAGAAATCACTTTTCCTTCTCCATTTTCATCATCTGCCAATACTGCTTTCATTCTTTCACATCCTATTATAGTCATGCTGGCGAGATGCACCAAACTTGCAATCGCTGAAGCTGTTCCTAGATGTACCAATCCAGAGGAATTCTTCACCACCAACCACATCAAATTCTGAAAGGATGTCACGGCTGGAAATACTGTCGTCAAACCAGGACATTCCCAAACCTCAAGCGTTTCGATGCTCTGAAGAATTTTTGACACTAAACAGTCTTCTCTCCACACACGCTTTAGCTTGTGTAGCTTGCTCAACTTAAGTTTCCTTAACCTGTCAAGCACCGGATGTTTTCCCTCATCAACAATCCCTTCGTCGGGGAATATGTCTTCAAAGGAGCTGCAGAAGACTTCGAGGCTTTCTAGATTCTGAAATCTCTCCAGGAGGAATTTGGATGGAAAGACGGCATTTTCTTCGTGGAAGCACGCCAACGTTAGCGCTTTGGGCTTGCCAAAGATGTCATCGGGATATTTTCCATCCCGTATCATCCGAATATCCTTATCGTCTAATAAACGTCTCTCTAATTTGGGAAAGTCCTGTCAAATTGCCAAAACAAGAAGATGTGTAAATTTAACCTGAGGTTTGGTGATAAATCACGTGTTGTAAAAGGCAAAGCCTAATTCAAATTTAATTCGCATGGCAGGTGGCCAGCTTCTTCAAGTACATTATATCTCAAGATGCCTGCATAAGCTTTTAAAGTCTCAGGGAGAGGCTGGCATGGTTAAGTTGCTCACCAAATTAATCTTTCATTGGAAATATCTTGTCTTGTCAACAAAAAAAAAATAGTCAACTTTCGAATTTTATGTAACGGGATGCAATCACAATATTTCTAAAACATTCAAGGTCCACAGACTTAAAAGTGTGCTTAAGATAAAAGAGATATCTTATATTGCCCGCAAACTAATAGGAAAGAGGTTTCGGAATTTCTATAGCATTATAACGTGACGTGATTATATAGTTGAATGAATATAAAGGGTGAATTAAAAGATAAAGTGGAATATAGTGAATTAAGGTTCTAATGGTATTTCCAAAATAAAATTGTTTGAGTTTATTGTTTTGAAGTTTGTAGAAAATAAATAGAGAAGAAAAGTTCAGGTGTGCGACGTGCGTGCCACAATAGAGCAACATCAGATTGGATAAGATTATGAACATATTGCGTTGTTATAAAAAAAAAACTGCAATTATTTTTGTAATTCTGTGTAGATATTTTATATGTCACCAGATATGAAAAGTATACTTGAGATGTTAGAAATATCTTACGTTTTCGACAAACTGATTGGCAAAGAAGATCATATTTTCTATAGTATTATAACGGGACGTGATTATGCAGCATACACAAGATTAGTACGTACGTTAACGAACTTAGTAGAAATCGAGGAAAAGCAATTGTAATCATACCCTCTCAAACGAAGAGTGTGCTTCTTGTTCTGAAAGATCCTGTTGATCATCTCTCTGAGTCCGCTTGTTCATAGATGCTGCAAAAGACAACATGTTCACTTTATCACAGTGAGTCACTCGCAATTCCGTCAAGAATGGCCAATTCAAGGTGGGCAAGTTAGGGCAGAAGGTCTTGAGTCGTGGCATATCATGTAACACCAAAGAGGTTAGTTTCGAAAAAGGCACTTGAGCGATATCAGAGTGTGGAGTGCCGTCTCCATTAGCGACTATTTCCTCGATCCTACAATATTCCACTTGAAGCTTCTCAAGTTGGGTTAGACTTGTAGCCACCCAATGCGGAAATAGATTTTCAAGCCTCTCGCAGTTTTGAACCTCCACTTTCTTGAGAGAGTCAAAAGTGAGAGTTTCTAGAGGATTGTTGCTCCATATTTTGCTTAAATTGTCCATGTGAGAGAGAACCATCCACTTAAGCCCAGGAAATTGTACCTGCCATATTGAGAAAAATGTAACAATGAATGTGATTATATTGAGTTATGACCTCAAAGAAGGAATTTCTAAAGTTCCCTCGCTCTCACAAATCATGAGAATGCAAGAGCTTGTTAGTGACATAAACAGGAAGGAGCTAATTGATGCTTTCATTTCGGTTGACCGATGACTAAAGCCTAGTATATCGCATCGCAAAAAGCATGAAATGATAAATGCATTCATAATCACTAGTCCATTGACCATCGGTTTTAAGTGGTTTAATAGACATTTAATGCTGGCAACGTCTTATCCCTTTAATTTTTGGAAAGTTGCAATGATAAGTATTAAGAAATAAAAAGCAGCTTGCACTGGTCGTTATCAAAGTTTAGAGCACTCCAAGGAGAACATGCAGTTTGACAGATTTGCTTGCACTTATCATTATCAAAGTTGGTTGTGCTAATCTTTTGATGATGCAACATTAGATAAGCTAAGAATTTCTTAGATTTATTTGCTTCCATGAATGAATGAAAATGAAGCACGGTGCAAAGCAGGTTTGACACGTGTGCTTTTATCCGGTCGGGATACATATACATCTTCTTCTTCTCTCCTCCTAGCGTCGGTTCCAACGCCTTGCTAGTGGGTGGAAGATTACGATGCTCCAACGATAGGTATAAGCTGGTTCTACACTATCTTTCTTATCAATTGAAAAAAATTAACTTCCCATCGTCATTTGTCCTAGATTTAGAAAATTTCATTATCTTATGGGTACGGAGGCAAAATCACTTTGTACTATGATGTTTATTTGCTTGCTATAGCTTGGACATGGAAGATGATTATAGAAGCATGTTCATGTGCATGTGGAAACGATACATTCTAGATCTAACTTATATAGATCAATGGCTGAGATCAATCATGGAAGGGAACAAATGAGAGTTGAGCATCTTCACTTATAATTAATATGCAACTCGAGTCCGACACTATTCAATGCGTCTTCTTGCGATAGAGATTATTTCCTCTATTTACTATGAGCACCGCTACTTATTCAGCACCAATACTAATTGCGAGCATAATTGCGTGCTTATGAAAATTTGATGCAATCAAGATAATAAATAAATAAATAAATAAATAATTTCAATTGTTTACAAGTTTTGTCTTTATTATCTATGGACATTTTTGGAAAAAATTACCAAAAAAATCTTAAACATATTGCAATTGTGCCAATTCAGTTCTAATTTTTTTTTGTCGATTCAGTTCTAAACTTTTGCAATTACGCCAATTCGATACATCTGATGAATTTTGGCCAGCTAGCTACATAATATTTTAATATTTTTTCCAAATTTTGGAATTTTTATTTTTATTTTTATTTTTATTTTTTTACTTCCCCTTCCCAGCCCAGATCTGCACTCTCTCTCCTCCTCTTTTTCTTCGTGAGCTTCCATGGCGTCCTCATGGCGAGGCTCGGCATGAGGAGCGCTGCAGTTGAAGAAGAAGAAGGGGATTGAATGTTGTGGCTTGACTCCTTCTCTGCCCTTTTTCTTCTTCATCGTCTTCTTTTTCCAACCACACAATCCCACTAAGAAAATAAAGAGCAGAAATGCGTCGGCACTTGGCCAAAGCGCGTTCTTCCTCTTCAGAACTTTCACAGCAAAAGCGCAATCTTTCATTCCAAATTTTCAACCAACCAAAAGACCCAATTCCTTAATCTTCTATTTTGCACTTATTTTATTATATTTTAGTTCGCTTGGGGGTGCTGGCCAGCTATATGCTTCTGGCGGAGGAGCGGGACAGCTTGAAACTAAAGTTGCTGAGTGTTCTTTCTCGAGTTCGATTTTGAAAATCAAAGGCGCATTTTTTTTCTTTTTTGTTTTAGCTCTCGATTTGGCCAAACGACGACATGGATGAAGGGTTTCAACTTTTCGACATTTTCCCAATTCGATTGTGTCCTGGCGGGGGTGAACTGAAGCAACGTAGAAATGCAAATCGCAAAGAAGAGGAGGAGGAGGAAGAGGAGGGAGACAGGAGGAGAGAGAGTGCTGGTTTGGGCTAGAAAGGGTAAGTAAAAAAATAAAGATAAAAAATTCGAAAATTCGAAAATAAAATAAAAATATTAAAATATTATGTCGCCAGCCGATCGGCATCCACATTAGGTCAAAATTCATTGAATGGATAAAATTGATACAATTACAAAAGATTTAAAACTGAATTGGCAAAAAAAAAAGTCTAGGACTAATTGGCATAATCGCAATAAATTTTGAACTTTTTTGGTAATTTTCCCGTATTTTCATATTGAATGAAAATAATTCGTAACAGGCACAGGCCAACATAACTGACTTGAATAAAATAACCTATTTTATGATCTTAGAAAAAGCAAATTGGGTCAATTTACTAGTTCTACATTGAAAAGATTTGGATCCAACGTCTGGCAAAAAATTGTTTCATGTGACCATGCGAAGCACCATTCTATTCCCTATTAATTACTGGCATTCCATTCTTTGACTAGATGATTTCTCTGAAAACAAAAGCATTGGATTAAGAAAAAGAAGACTAACCTGTGGCGTGAAAAGTGAAGGGGTGCTTTGGTCAATATCATTGAAGGTTGCCAAGTCAAACTTCTCATCTTGGGGCAGTGGGCAATGGTCAAAGACTTAAGCCAGGACAATCCAGCGCATGATCTTCCCCGATAGGAAACTAGTCAAATTGGGCAAGCATTCCAGCTCCATGCTATAAAGTAATTTCTGCCATTGTAATCTTCTTCCATT
>JAGVVM010015571.1:0-11266 GCA_019149425.1 Psidium friedrichsthalianum | reverse complement strand
CCTGATCCATAGTGCATGTTTGTTCACATGCATCAAATTTAGACAATACACTCCTTGTGTTGTGTGACGACCTAATTTTGACGGTTTGTATTTCATTTTGTTCGTAAATTAGATTATGTCAAATTTGTTAAGATATGTCATTTCTTGCTTTATTGAAGAATAGTAGATATATCTGAGGAGCCTTAGGAAGCTATATGAAATTGGCTCTATCGTTTCTCGTTATTAAAGAGATGAACAAGAAGGGGGGAAAAAAAACAATTTTTCATCTTAAAGTCGTTGCTCCTTTTGTATTGTTAAAAAATGAACTATTTGGAAACATTTCTCAAAGGATGATCCGGTTGTATTGTTGGAAATAATTAATTAATGACAAAAATATTTTCATTATCGACAACCAATATATTTTTAAACATTTTGTATATGGATGCACGAAGATTTTTTCAACTTATTCAATTTTTGCCGATGATACATAGCAATCGTTTTTGACCTAAGCGATTGATGGCTATTCAGCATCATAGCCCACACGGTCGACACCAGCTTCGACCACCCGCCATTGGCGACACTAGAGAGAATAATCAGTAGATATTTCCATTCGTGGGTGGTGTGGTGTTGCCGCAGCCACCCAATAATATCCCACAAGTCTTTGGCCCAGCAAGTATACCGTCATGCAGGTACTATCATTATTATAGTTGAAGCTATTGAGCTTCCAATGCCATTCGACCGAACCTTAGAAATCCGCCATCTACTTGGTATTAATGCCCGACGCTACTTGCCGGTAAACTTGGTCCCGACCACTCGATCACAATCCCTGATTGTATACTGGCAGAATTTCGGCGTTTCTGGTCCTCTGGTCCCTGATCATCTACTCACGTACACTGTGGCCTTGACCACTGTCTTTGCGTATCACGCTCCGAATATGATTCCCGGACTCTTGGCTCTGATACCACTTGTAGGAGACAATTCAAGTGAATATCTTCACTTTAATAAAACTCTTTTATTAGAAAATCACTCAATTTACATGACCCTCGATAAGTACACACGATGGACTCTCTCACTCACACATGACTTAGTTGGACTTCTCACACCAACCACACAAGCACACATTAGTATTGCTCTATAAACTTGTAAAGGGCAGAGCCCCCTATTTATAGGGCCTGCTTCGAGCCATGAAATTGCTGAAATTGTCGGAACAAAAATCAAGAAGCAAATTTTTGGCATAATTGAAAACAAACCTTAATTTCCATCACATTTGTGAGAAGGGGATTGGTTTTTAATTTTACACATTTTTTCAGAATTGTAAAGAAAAAAAAAACCTAAACCTAAATTAGGAAATAGTTTTCCAATGGGCAAAACAATTTTTTTCTAAAATTTGGACAATTCTCCTCGTTTGCCATTTGGGAACAATCCTCCGGTTTAGAAAGGCGGAAAAGATGACCAACCCGATCTATTACCATTTAGATCCGGTTCGACATTTTTCAAAAGCTGATTCTAGAAAGAGAAACGATCGGTTTGCTTGGGTCCATTATCTCGGATTTACTCGATCGATGTTTTCTTTGATACTGAAACTTTCTAAGATTTTAAAATTTTCTGAAATTTAGGGAGAAATAGTTTTTTTTAGAAATCATGTCTAATTAAATCTTTAAGGAGTCAAACTTTATTTGGATATGAGTGTCAAAAAAAATAAAATAAAAAAATCAAAATTGTGTCTTCACGTGGCTGGTTTTTTTTTAAAGAAAAATACAAAAAAAAAATCCCATGCATCGCATACAATATCATGCATTCCATATTTTCAAAAAATGACATATCATATCTTTGCATCATTTCTCACGCCATTCATTTTTGTGAGCGACATTTAGCCTGCCATCCATTTTTCTAGAAAATCATGCATATCATATTATGATATTGTCATTTCACATATCTCGTATCTTGTATGTTCACATCATATTTTATTTCATTATGTCATTTAGCATGTCATTAGTACCATAATTTTGCATGTTTAATTACCCATATGAATCCGGCATATAGGTTAGTCTTCACATGTCATGCATTGCATCCCTTCCAAAAAAGTAAAGACAATAAAATGCCTTCATCTAATTTTTTTAAAATATAAAAAATAAAAAAAAAATCGAAAAAATAAGAAAAGGAAACCAATCAATGTCGAGTTGCCGGGCATGGTTTTTTCATGGAATCAAGGTATCGGAAGGGTGTTAGTTTTCTTTAACTAGCGTAATTAAGTCCCCGAACACTTAATCTTTGGTTCGTAGGAATAAAATAGTTCATCCTGCTATTTTATAAAATGGTTAGTGGCGACTCCGGAATTCTAAATTGTCTGAACAAATCGAAGTTGCGAGTTGGTAAGGCTTGGGAGAGTCTATATTAGGTTAATCACTTAATTAGCCTGATAATCCATTAACCTAAGGTCTTAACTGATATTGAGGTCGCGACAGGCATTGGTAAAGGTTCATGTGGATGTCTCTGTGAAGTTGCGCCGTAGGGAAGAAGAAGGAGTTGGCGGCGCCATTCAGGCCAGCGCGGTTTCATACGGAAGGAAGGAGGCATTGAAGCCTCGGTGAGCCCCTGCGACGAAGACCACTGAGAAGAATGAGAACAACGGGTGTCTGGGCCTGTTTCAATTTTGGTCTGGAAAATGGTTTGATTGGGCTGACCAAAGAATAGCAAGCATGGGCTTGGTTGGTCTTTTAGGAAATGGCTTGGTTCTGGGCCGATTAGGAGGTTTGGGCCTGTTTTAGGCCTTCCGCTTTTGGGAGTCTGCTGATTGGCCTTAATAGGTTGAGCCCAGTCCATGTGCTAACCCAAGCCGTGAAGGCCTGGGCTCGGTTTTGTCCGGGTTGAGTCAGAGAACCTGATCGGACCCGTTTTATTTTTATTTTTTAAAATAAATAAATAAAAATAATTAAAAGGTCAGAAAAATTTTAGAAAATGCCAAAGATAGAAAATAGGTAGAAAATGTCCCTATTTGCCTATTTTTTCTAATTAAACTTTTATTTGCTTAATTAATTTGCATGACTTATTTTTAACTTAATATATAAATGTCTAAATAAATTGTTTTGTAATACACGTCTCAATAGATAGATTAGCACGGCAATTACAGTTTAATTCGAGATGCTCGTTTTATCGTTTCATTGATTGAACTTCGCTGATTATCTGATTTGAGTTGAATGCAATGCAGAAAATTGATATTCCAATGTGGCGATCGACGACGATGCCCATGGAGTTGGTAGCCGATTGATGCTTGGTGAATGAAGACAAATGTCCAATTCAATCCATTTTTCTACATTCGATCTGTGTATCAAAATTATTTTCTCTAAATATCGCCATTATAGAATTGGTCTGCATGTGAACTTTTCAGTCTTGTATTTGGCATATTCTATTCGATTGAGTGTTTATTGCAACATTGTCTTTTGATAAATTGCATATTAATCGTTTTCCTAAATGCTAGGTTAAGGAGAAATAGGTAATTGCTTGAAATTACAGAAAAACATTATACATGATCATCTAGCACTGGTTAGACCATCGGTAAGCTTAAAATGATATGCAAAATGTATGATTACCTTAGGGAATTTTAACTGGTTAGGTTCCGAAAAGGTGTCAATTATCTAGTTAACGTAAATAAGTCCCTAAACTTAGAAGTTCTGGTTGCATAGAAATCAAGATAACACTTCCGTGTTTCAATTGGTTTCTAACTGACCCCCATAGGCTAGTGGCGACTCCTTGATAGCATTTAAATTACTAATCACAAAAACGAAATCCAATGTCACGAAAGGTAAGACTTGGGAGAATCCACGCCATTGACCGATGACAATATCTCTAAAACCGCCAAATCCTCAGCGTAGGTAAGGCAAGTCGCGATAGCTGAGTGACTCCATTGGGGACATTAGGTTAAGAACCTATGTAGAATTAAGCCGTAATAACAAGTTGATCTTTTCCTAATTTGATCTGCATTTTGTGATATTGCTAGGAAAATGGGTTAGTCTACTATTTTGTTGTAGATGTTTTTATAGGTTGGGAGTCATAAGGGTGGAGTGATTGTTAACCCGTCTGTTTTGTAGGTGGATGTGGGAATGTATTTTATTTTGATGTACATTGGAGTGCTATCTTATATACCCTCCTATATATGTTTCTTCCTTGGCACCACACCTATTGTACACACATCCAGCGGTTAAACCCAGACTATGATTCCAGAAAACCCTTAGGAGGTGTCGAAAATAGATTTGACCATAAATTAGCTCGTCTGTGACGATTTTGATGGATGTCGCGGCAATTATAAACGATTGACAATGTTGGGTAGAGCCAAGATATAAAAACGGGGCTAGTGTTTGGTTAGGAATTGCTTGATTTTAACACAATCCAAAGATATTATCATAAGATCGAAGCCGGAGGTTTGTGCTCAGTCTTAAAATCTCATTCAGCACACTGGAACCAGGGACACCACCTTAGGGAGCTTCTTCAGGGTATTTTGTGATGTAAATTAATACATTATTTCAACTATTCAAGAAGGATAAGTTTCAGGGAGAATTATTTGAAAAGGCTTAAACTTATTACAATTGTGTCAATTCAGCCACAAACTTTTTTTTGTATGAATTTAGTACTAAACCTTTTACATTTGTGCCAATTCAGTCCATATGTCCAATTTTGGCCGGCCAGTGTTGACATTGAAGGGATGACGTTGACTTTTTTTATAATTTTTTTCTCTTTTTTCTTTTTTCTCTTTTCTTCTCTTGAGTTTATTTTTTCTTTATGGACTTACGATTGACGAGGGTCACCAGCTAATTTTCGTAGGGGTGAGATTGTCCCGACCTAAAGTGAGGGGAAAAAGGTTAAAGAAAAGGAAAAATTATAAAAAGTTTCGAAAATTATTAAAGCAATGCCATGTTAATGCCAACCGGCCAAAATTGTCGAATGAACTAAATTGGTACAAATGCAAAAGGTTCAGTATTGAATTTACACACACAAAAAATAGAACTAAATTGACACAATTGCAATATGTTTAGGATTTTTTGATAAATTTCCCATAAATTACAGTATAAATTGCTTTATATACCTCTCCTACAGGCTAACTCCCCAAATAAAACCCCCATGAGTATCTCCACAACATTTTCTAAAATCCCACTTATAATCCTTAATTATCACCTACTCAAAACTCAAATGTTCATACGAAGAGCCTGTTTGATTTAGCATTTTGGAAGGGTCTTTAGGACTCTAAAATCCCTTGGCTAAATGCAAATAGCATTTGGCTCATTTTCTGCTCAACTTTGGGGAAATGCAACTGCATTTTCAAATACTCGTAAATGCTTTTAACCCAAAGTAGTTCTGAAGGTACTTTGAAAAGTTGCATTTTCGAAATACAACTACAATTTTTTTAAAATCTTTTTATTTTCTTCTTTATTTTTTTCTCCTTCCTCTACCTATTGCTCCATCCTCCGCCAACTGTGGACCTTTGTGACGGCGGCCACTGGACGATCGACCATGACATGTAGGCTGGTGAGCTTAAGGCTTGGTGACACGAGGCTCGCCTTGCCAAATCCAACAAGGTTCGGTCTTGCTCGAGGCCGGCGAGGTCAAGGTGAGGCCAAGCTTGGCTTGTGGCCAATCGCCAGTTGCCGCTGTGACTGGCAATTGATCGAGAAGAAATTAACAAAGGAAGAAGGAAAAAAAGGGGGAAAAAAAATTAAAGACAGTAATTTAAAATAAAATAATTTAAAATAAAAACTAATTTTATTCAAAAATAAAAATTAATTAAAAAATTGAACCATTTACAAAGGGTACTTTTTACCAAACAGTATTTACGTCAAAGTTACTTTCCAAAGTATTTTTAAAATACAATTTACCAAATACTATTTGTATTTCGAAAATCCCCTTTAACCCAAAGATATTTGCATTTTTCCAAAGCTGAACTAAAAAGGCCCTAAGCAACTTGTGTTGGGTAGTTAAATTTCATCGAATATTCATCGTGCCCTGATACGTGATCGTGTCTGCCGATCAATTTGACATTTCCTCATCTTCCTAATTCTTTTCCACAAAAGGGAAAGCATATTTCAATAAGTTCGGACTACGTTGGGATTCAAAGCAGAGACATCATGATTCAAAGACAACCTGCGAAGAGCGTATACAGCTCATTTTCACAGCCTTTTGGCGTCGTGAGTCACGATGGGTGCCCCGTTCCATTAGAAAGTAGGCTATACATTGATGAGCACCATTGACCGTGGAGAAATCAATCAAACCACCGTGGCTGATACATGACATGACGTGTTGGATAATGGCTTAGTAAGAAATTTCTCCACCGCGGATCGGCCTAACTAACAAAGATCATTTCCGATTTGAGTACTTTTGAAACTCTTTATTCTATTGATACTTCTCACTTAATGTCCATTAGACCCGATCATGAATTTGGTAGCCCGTAAGTGTGCTAAGGCCTGACTCGAGCTACAATTGCCCAAAGGCAACTTTGGGTGAGCATGGGTCCGGCCCTATTTATAGGTCCCACAAGCACAGTCCCCAAATATCTATATATATATATATATATATATATATATATATATATATATATATATATATCCATTCATGGCAGGTCTAGGCTATAATTTTTCGGAGTGTTCATTCACGTGAAAATTTTTCTTGAAAGATCTAAATCTATTGTACGATAACCAATTTAACCTTAAATTTTCAATTTAGCCATTTAAATTTTCAATGATTTTCAAATGTAGTCATTCTTGGGGGAAAATCGTTGAAGTTGGAGATTTTTGCATTTTTTTTTAAAAATCAATTTTCTTTTCCTTTTCTCCAATGGGCAATCTCGATGATGGCCGATGACAGGCCGATGCTGAGATTGACCACAGGCGAAAAGAAAATGAAAACGCAAAACCAAAAAATTGAGAAAATTTAGAAAAAAAAATGAGAAAATCGTCCACATTAGGGCTGCTTGTAATAGGCCACATCAGCGATTTTCGGCCAAAATTGCCTGGATGGATTACATGAAAATATCATCAAAAGGTTAAGACAAATTGACTAATTTAAAAAAATTAAGGACAAATTGGTCGCCGTACAATAGGTATAAGACTTTTGAACAATTATCCTGTTCATTTACTTACAAACGAAAATCCTTTTTGAAGACATTGGTTGTCCGACATCTTGCAAAATCCGGTTCATCCCCTGGAGTCATGGTCGTTCTTCCATGCCACAATATTCAGTTAATTATCGAGATAAGAAGTCCCTAGAGGTTTCCTTAGGATACCTTGTGATCATTCGGACTCGACCTACGATTTGTCGATTATAACTTACAACTGAGTTTTAACCAAGGTACTGGTAAGCGCAATCTAGGCAATGGGTCTTAATATAATGGGTACCATCTTTCCATGAGATATATGTGTTAGAGCATATACGTGAAAAACAAAGGTACTTAGGCTCCAATTATTTCAAAAAAAAAAGGAGTGATTTGGAAAATATTTCTCAAAAAGTAATCGCTTAGCGCTTAAAAAAAATAAATAAATATTTTTTCATTACCCACGAAAAATAGTTAGGCATATATTGTTATTGACGATGAAAATATTTTTTTTTTGTTGACTAATTTTTCATTAAACGATATAACACAATCGTTTTTTTGAAAAATATTTCCCAAATCGCTTATTTTTTACGGAACAAACGGAGCTTAATGTTATACTTTATTTTGCCTCGTTCGATGATGGTGATTGGGTTGGAAACGCCTTACCCAAAGAATATTCTTCAGAAGAGTCAATGTAATTCCAATATGACGCGCTTGGATGCGGTTAAAGATTCAAATGTCGGCAGGGCCACGGGACCCCCCCATAATTGCGACTAACGGTCTTGATAATGACCTGTTTCTTCACTAAAAGAAATGGAAATCAGCCCATTAATTATGTCTTAATTTAATCCTTATTCCATTTGTTGGCCGGAAAGTTTTATTTGTATTAGAGAACTTTCAAATGATTCCATAACTTGGATTACTCACGGCCGTGTACCCACAGAAAGAACCTGACTTTTCCAAGGTTTACTCAAGCTTGAGTGGGCGGAGAGGCTCGGATGTCTCTGTGAATCCATGGCAATATTAACCAAGTTACGGCCACTCTTATATTATATGCAAATATATCCATCTTTTTTTTGCCTTTTCAGTTTTGGAGAGAAAGTTTCCTCCAACCGATTGATTATTAAAAGATCACATGGGTAATAGTAATGGTAATGGTTAGAATTATCGAGAAATTTACTAAAAAAAGTTTCAAAGTATTGTAATGTACCAATTCAGTCCTAATTTTTTTTGAGCAATCATCTATCCGGTCAATTTGGGCTAGGAAATCGCTTAATATGGACCTTCGCCGTCCACGTGGCAGGCTAGTGGTTGGCGTGACGTGAATATTTTTAATAAATTTTACTTTATTTTAAAAATGATCTCATTTGTTTTTTTTTTCTTCCTTTCTCTTTCTTTTTTACCTTCTGCCCTCTTCCTCTAGTTCACCGGACCTCAGCAACTACAAAGGCTAGGCCGGCAAGGTCAAGCCCTCAACACCTGGCAGGCCAACCTCACCTGCAATGGCAAGATAAGGCTTGCCAGTGCCGAGCCCTTGCCTTCGGCCGGTTAGACAGCGACCCGCGGGGAGGCCGACGGAGGAAGAAGGAAAAGAAAAAAGAAAAGGACCAAGATAATTAAAAAAAGAATAAAGGAAAAGAAAAATAAATAATTTAAAAAAATATTAAAAGTTATTAAAATTGGTCACATCAGCACCGTCTGCCAAATAGTACAGTTGCATTTATGGGACGGCTGTCATTTATGCCAACGACTTCCGAGTCAACATTGGACACAAATAAATAAAAGGTTAAGACTCAATTGACATAAAAAATGTTTTAAGGACTGAATTGGCACAATGACAATAGGTATAAAACTTTATTTTGGTTATTCTTTCCAAAAGTTAACACCACTAATCCAAACTCCTTATTGGAACTGAAGTCGAAGAATTCTTACCAGAAAATCAGAAATTCACGTCTCTTGATTTAGATGGGGAAACATATGTAAGTTAAGGGCTTTCAACACTGTATAACAAAAAACCCAGAAAAGATATACTTTGTCTAGCAATAATAAGAAAAAAGAGAATAAAAGACCAACGGGCTAGAGAAAAATTAGCAAACTGGATATGCATACTGTCATCTTCCTAAGGTTGAAAGGATAGATAGCAGCTCTCTCGTCCATGCATACGGCATTATATGTTATACTTCATACTCTTTAGTACATGCGCCCTGTACATATTGTTAGAATACGAAAAGTTTCATCGCACAAACCTTTTAGGGAAAAGTGCATTAAGAAATTTCAAAAGAAGGAGATCAAAATTCAAAAAGGCAGTTTCGTCTTACCCGGAGCTCCGTGGTGGTGGGTCATCCGGTGCCTCCCCGCGGGATAGTCGGTCGAACGTGCGGTTTGAGGTTAAGCTCGACGGCAAGGCTGGACACCCGCGTTACAAAAAAAAAAAAAAAAAAAAAAAAAAAAAATGCAAAAAAGCTGTTTTATAATTATTATCAAAATTTCTCTTGTTGTCCGATTTCTCTTGGACCATGTTAAAAGATCTAGAATTTTCGGAATGAAAAAAATAAAAAGAGGAATTGTAGTTTTGGCGTGCTCCTAGGGATGACAGGAATATACAATATGTGAACGACTGTTATTTCCGGAAGGAGACGTTTGTTTTAAACAGCAGAGAAAAAATACGTATCTTTTCGATAAGGATTTCATAAAGCTATCTGCGTTAAACCAAATTCATAACGTATTGAATGTATAACACACAACATATATATATATTGAAGTAATGATTAACCAAATATTCACAGAGTCTATTATTCATTCGGGGGCGCATATAGCATCTTCTTCCTTGTAAGGAGTTTAGGGTGGGACCAAGTTCTAGACCTAAAATCTAACTGGAACCATCCTGTCACGACAACTAACAAGTTTGAAACCTAAAAAAAATTGTAAACTTATTGGCAATTTTGCCAAATCAGGCCTAAATCGTATAATTGTGGTGCAATTGAATCAAAACATTTTGAATTTGTCACTTAAGGCAACCCAACAATTTTTCCAAAAATCACTGACATTGACGTCTACAGTCCTCCATGGCACGACCGGCATTGACAGTCATAAGTTGTAATACTATTTTTTAGAATTTCATTGGTCTTTATCTTATCTTTTTATTTCTCTATTTTCATTCTTTACTTTTTTCTTTCTCTTTTTCATTTCCTCAATTGACATCGACGAGCCCTTTTGATGGCCCATGGAGGGAAGAAAGGGAAATACAAACAGATAGAAAAAAAAAGGGTAAAGTAAGGAAAAGCGAAGGAAAACTAAAATGAAAAAACATATATAAAAACTAAAGTATTATTTAAAAAGTTCATGTTCACCAAACCGAGCAAGGTTAGAACCGTAGCATTCAGTCAATGATCTCAGCCCAAAATGGTAGGATAGACTCAACTGCCAAGCATTAAATGCGTAGGACTCAACACACTAATTAAAAAGGTTTATATTCCATGGCAAAATACTAATAAGTTAAGGGGGGGGAAACTTTTTAGATAGTTTCTGAAACCTAACCCTATAACACCTTGGAATTATAGGTCCAATGGACTAAATGAACTATGAACCAAAAAAATCACAAGGACCACGGTCAATAATTAAAACGTTTAGGGATGATATTTCTACATGGAGCTAAAAATTCAGAGATACATTGAATAGATATAGTTATATAATATACTCATAATAATATATCTATATAAGTAAGGACCACTTCATTCAATTGAGCCAAAATATAGGGATCGAAGTCATATCCTTTAGTGGAGAAGATACACACAGGATCACATGGAGAAACATTTTAGAAATTTAAAAATTGAGTAAGTTGACGATAGTGGTTTTCAATCTAAAAAAGAAGAAATACTGACCTAATTATTCTTCAGATTCGGTTGCTAATTAAAATGTGAATATACAAGCGCCAATGTGTAACAGACGGTTTCGAGACAAATTAACGGGGAAGTCCCCTCACGCCTAGTTCCATCTCTATCATCTACCCAAAACCCACTAAAAATTGACGAGGTGGCAAGAAACACACTTAATCTAAATCAGCTCTTAGCTTCGTGGAAGCCTTAAACAGGTTTTTGTGAGTGGAACACGTTCTTAAATTGAGGCGACCCACAGACAGAAAGCTTATTATGAGAACTTCCTGGAAAAGCAAGCTGGCGAAACAGAAGACGATGTTGCTGATATCGGTTC
>JAGVVM010015570.1:0-14367 GCA_019149425.1 Psidium friedrichsthalianum | reverse complement strand
GGCTGGGGACCTAGAGGGAAAGCTACGACGCGCTGGACCCGAAGTGGAAGAAGGCACGGCGAGGGACGCGGCAACCCGTTCCTGCAGCTGATGATCACTGACGGTTGCTTCATGCTCGAGATCTTGAGGTCCGCAAATGACAAGGATGATGGCTATGCGCCAAAAGACCCCCTCTTTAGTGAACATGGGAATTGCTTTACATACTTCCAGTCATTGGGCGGGACATGCTGCTTGCTTGGAGAATCAGCTTCCGATGCTAGTACTTGGATCGGTTAGTCGCCGTCTGTAATGACAAGAAGGTTAGTCATAGATTTTGATCCATTGTAAGAGAGATCTTTCGCACGCATGTAAATAGCCGTACTGGGTTCGCAGTACATCTTGGCGGATCTTAGAGGAATCAAATCTAATGCTCCAATCCCGTTCTATAACCGACATGGGAAGCTTCTTGTTATACCTTTACTCTAGGACAATCCTCATGACATCGGAGGAAGGGAAATTGACTGACTTTACTCCAACAATGCAGAAAGACGAAACATCAACAGGGATCATCCTCGATTTCTTCTGCTCCACCACCCAAACAATCCAAGGATGGGAAATGCCTGCACGTCCTGGACGTCCATCTGGAAGAACAGGGTCCTGCTCAATCAGGACAAGCGAAGAGCACGGGCAACCTGAACAACGCGCACATGGGAAAATGCCTGCACTCCTGAACGTCTTCGGCAAGAACCAGCTGATGGAGTCCAAGAACCCGCTGAAGGAGTCCAAGAAGAACAAAAGAGGAAGAGCAAGGGCGCCTATGATTTAATCCCATCAGCCACCGAGCTCCGTGAGCACGGGATCCAGTTCGGGCGAAGCGACACCGACAGCCTCGAGAACATCTCCTTTGCCAACGGGGTCCTGAGGCTCCCAGTGATCGTGGTAGAGACACCACTGAGTCCATGTTCCTCAACCTCATCGCGTTCAGCGCTCCCACGTCATGGCTGGGACTGAGGTCCGGGCTGGGACCGAGCTCACGTCCTACATCTGCTTGATGGACAACCTCATTGACAAGGGGCCGGACGTCGTGCTGCTCCGCAAAAAGGGCATCATCAAGAATTACTTGGAGAGCGACGAGGGGGCAGCCAAGCTGTTCAACTCGCTGGCCAAGGACGTGATGGTCGACCCGCACAGCCGGCTTCTTCGCGTGATGAGAAAGGTCAGAGAGTACTGCAAGAAGAGGAGGCACAAGTGGAGGGCCAATCTCATGCACACCTACTTCAGGAATCCTTGGGTTTATATTGTCCTCTCATTGCCGCCTTCCTCCTCTTCGTGCTCACCACAATTCAGACCGTATATACGGGCTCGCTACCAAAATGAAACCCTCCCTTTTGCCTCTCAGTACAATAAATGTTTCTCCGTTTTTTGGTATTCCTATGGCTCTCTTGATTAGTTGTTGGTTGTTGTTATTGTTATATGAAAACTGCTAGCATGATAATCTGATAATATTATTATTATTTTCCGACTACATGATTTCTCAATCAATGAGTGCTTTACGTAAAACACGTAATTGATGTGTGGATTACGATTGAGATTTATTATTTCGATAATATTATCATAAAAGCATATCTCTTGTTATATACTTTCCTTAGGATAGTCCACGTTACGTCTCTCTCTTAGTGGTAGGTGAATTTTGTGGCAGAAACCCTTGGCAGTTGGTAGTTAATGTTTGTAATAAAAGAAAGTCTACGACGAAGCTCGTGGAGAAGACTTTCTCTTGTACTATGTCATCTTCACTGTACTTAAAGACTTTTGTACTGCAAAATCAATGATTTCCTATTGGTCTCTCTTTGCTCCAAACTTAGCGCCTTCACTAAGCGTACATTTTCTCGCCCTTTTTCATTCTATATCAAACTTGTTACAATCAAACCAATTGCAAATATAACTACGGTTATCGATTAAAGAGTTGTCGATTACCGATCAAGTATTAAATGCCGATTTAATGCGTCATGACTGTTCCTATTCTAAGAGCCTTAAGAGTAAGATTAAGAGTCGTCAACAAGCCTATATAGAGATTAGTCTCGTGATAATTTTGTTAAGGTGACAATCAAAGTGAAATGACGAAAGGTATATTTCGTCTCTTTCTCCTTGTTGAGTTGTGGTGAGTTGTGAGTGCTTCATGATTTTCTAAGTGAACCTGCACAAGTCCAAAATTTAGTAAGATGAGGTTTGTTGCTTCATTAAATATTCAGCAATCGTGGGTGTCCTTCCAGAGTGGCAGTAGCTCGATATCCAGCTTCCTATTGTCTTCCACTTCTGATTAAGCTCAGCTGCCAAAAGAAGAGTTATCAATTTCGGGACAACATTGTCTGACAAATTGCTAATTTCTAATGTTTTGCAGTACGCCTAATGGAAGAAGAAAGGAAACAAACAAAGTTTATTATCAATTATCAGGACACGTCCATAGAAGCCTTGGAGAAAAATGGGCACGACATCGAAGCGGCAAGGACATAGGAGTCGACTCGTTCTTCCCTTATCCACTTGCGAACCGTAGCAGTACGCCTAATCCCCTGGAAATCAACCGTTGAGAAAACACCCCCCACCCCCCCCCCCCCCCCCCCCCCCCCCCCCCCCCCCCCCCCCCGCCAACCCTCTTTTCCCCTTTCCTTCTTTCCATGAGCGGTCTCTACATGATGAAAGAATGAAGGATCAGATCTCAGAAATCACCTTCAGAGGCCTTCAGGATCAAAAGGGGCTTTGGCACCATGAGGAGCATTGCCAGGCAACGGACCAAAATCTGGAGAACTAATAGTCTAATACTCTTGCTGACCCCGAAAAATGATCCGATCTGGTCATCGATATACGCGTGCCCGGCATGTGAATGAAGAGGAATGCGTGAACGGCACGGAAGCACGAACAGTCACGTGCATTACCCATGGGCACCATCGCACACTAGCCTATCGATGAGCATAGGAATGAGCGTGTGTTGATCGATAGTGATATTCTTCAATGCACGTATTCAGTTGTTGACATATGACTACGATTAGTTGGAAACCACTAATATAGGTCCCATCATAAAACATTTGTTAGAATACACTTAACTTAAAATCATCAAAACGATTGGAGCTAATAACGCACATCTGACGGAAACAGTTATTATTTGAAGACCTAGTCATAGAAATGGAAAGATGGTCACAAAATAGTCCATACACGATAAAGACAACCGCTCAGGAACATGGGGAGAAACTTGCAAAAATATAGAGATACTGACGCAATCAATGAAGGTCACGTGAAGAAATGTAACCGCTCGGAACCCTCGAGGACATTTAGATTTTCCTAGTTGTATTTTTCAGATTCTCGTCATTGAGTGAAACTCTAGTGTGTATCTTAATCATTGGCGTTCCGTTGTTGAGTCAAACTTCGAGGTAATACCATTACATTCTCATGCTTCATCGTCAAGTCAAACTCCATTGAAATTCATTTACGTTGGTTCATTTGTAATAGCTATACTTTCTAAACATTTCCGTTGAGTCAAACTCTGATTTGGTTTACGTTTGTATAGTGTTATCAGGAGTTAAATCGCTGATTTCTTTATTTATCTTGATTATTCTTGTCCGAATTGTCACGGAACCCTTTTTCCCATATTTAAAAGCTCAAGAACTATTTTCGGTGAAAGATATTCTTGCGGGAGTGATTATGGTGAAACAACTCTATTGTTGTGAGAGAGACCGAATTATCAGAACAGGAGTACACATATCTGACGAGGAAAACCATAGACATGGAAGACTCATATAGTGAAGAGACCTTTGCCAGCTCGTATGTTGGGTTTTTTTTGTGAATGTCGAGTTCCCAACACTTCACGATCGAATCATTGCGACAGCATTACGAGCTGGTCCTTAATTCCTCGATATCTGATCCCAATTCAAATGTGCTTCCCTTCTCAATAAATCTCAATAGTTAGATCTAGATAGATGAAGCCCATATTGAGGTTCAGTGAGACGTCAAGCTAAGCATAGTAAGAATAAAAAGATGTTTGCCTCTTCCAAAAATTTTGGCCCATCGAAAATCGTCTACGATTCCTCACATTAATTAAATTTCTTAAACCACATTCGCGTTTATTTCTTGTCCTGGCGGGATTTCCTTGTCCAGACCCAAGTTCCCATGGACTGGATCAATCGTAACCGTCGGTCGTGTGGGTCCAGATGGCTTCCCACTGACGTATTCAGTCTAATCAACGACGGTGGTTACACACTTCTCGTAGATACGGATCTAAGCAAGGATGTTTTTTACGCGACTCCGCCAAAAGGATGGGCAAATCTCTCGAGCTTGTTGGGTCATTGGCTCATGAACATGTATATGGGAGGGGCGGGTAACACATAATCGCTCCTCTTTCTTAGCGAGCCGATACCAATCATTTGAAGCTAAATATTGGCTTTTTAAGGTAAAATGTGTGATGGCACATGCCCTATATTCGTCCCGTACTTGAAATCTGCCGCTTTCTTTGTAGGGTACATTGTGTCTTGATACGGTGCCAACAACTGAAAAAAACCATGTAAACTAAATTTTATGGATAATGTGGCGGACAGAGCCATTTATAATACATGATATGCATGTAAATTACCTTATTTCAAGGTAAAAATAACTTAAGCAAGAACAAAAAGTGGAAAATGCTTTCCTGACAACACTTTCAGAAATGGTACAATATCAATTGTAGACCCACATACCATCAGCTCGTGTTTTGCATAAAGTACTAATTAATATGAAGATTGTGTGGTCATAAATAACTGACGGTACTGTTAAACTATAAAGCTAGTAGCTTAAAAAAATTAACTTAATAATTGAAGGTTACCATGGCAATGGGCTGTGGTTCCTTTTATCCAAATCACGATGTTCACGAGGATTCTTTCTACTAAGAGCAAAAGGCAGTAGACAACCTTTTAATCAGTTTCCGAAAGAGAAACGAGGCACTTTCTCCCCGAGCAAGAAAGGAATGTTCTGCATCTGATTATTTTGGGATTAGAAATTGAATGTGTTCTCGGACAGGAGGAGACCCAACACGGGGTCATTAATATTCTTAATTACAGCTTAAGCCCTAAGATGCATAGTGCTGTAATTTATCTCGAAAAGAGTGAAGTAATAGAGTTGCATGATTTAAGAAGTGAGTATGTAGTAAGAAGTCACGCTAGGGTGCAAAAACTTTATGGACCCAAGTACTTCTCGATTGGAGCTCATAAACAGTTGTAACGGGGGAAATTGTATAATCAGTCTCCCAAAAAGTTATACGGGTGTCAATTCGACCATAAACTTTTCAATTTTGTCAATTGAACATAAATTTTGCGTGGAATTCCGATATAGTCCTTCTGACTGATTTTTGTGGAAAATCATTGAACTAGCGATGTGCCGTGTAAGGATCGGGAGAGATGACTGGACCGCAATGTCAGTGATTTTCCGGCGAAAATGATCGGAAGAATCACATTGGAGTTTCACAAAAAAGTTTAGGATTGAATTAACATACGTATATGGATCCGAGTTATAATCCGTTGAAGCTCATTAATGCTCGCGGCTGATTACACTTATGGATAAACATGTACTCAATTCATAGCGGCCCCTTTAATTCTGACAGACACCCGGGAGATTCATGTCTTCAAAGGCTCACCTTTCTTTTCATGCGTAAAACACGTTCTCTCTTTACCTCTTCCACTTGAAGCAATGGGCCAAATCCTCTCATAAATTCACCTCTTCTTATCTCACTCCTTTCAGCTTAAGACAAAAAAAGATAACATAAGACACTACGTGGAGCCTGTGAAATTGCAGAACCATGGATCCTTCGCCGCCGCCGCCGGACCCGAACGAGACCACTGCATCGTCCAAGTTGAAGAGAGCATCAAGAGCAAGACCTCTGACGACCAACGGCACTGGAACAAGCGGTCCATCTACAGTGTCCGCGCCTGCATCGCCGACCTCAACCACAAGGCCTACCAGCCGCAGATTGTCTCCTTCGGCCCCTACCACCATGGCAAGGGCCACCTCCTACCCATGGAGGAACACAAGCACCGCGCTCTTGTTCACTTCCTCAAGCGGTCCGGAAAGCCCCTCAAGCTCTTCCTCGAGTCCCTGAGGGAGTGGCGCGGGACCTCGAGGAGAGCTATGACGCTCTGGACCCAAAGTGGAAGGCGGACGGCAGCGAGGGCATGGCGGTCCGGTTCCTGGAGCTGATGATCACCGACGGTTGCTTCATGCTCGAGATCCTGAGGACCGTGGAAAAAAGTCGGTGGCGGAAAAGAAGGTGGAGGGCGAGTACGAGGACAGCGACCCCATCTTCAGCGACCATGGGAAGTTCCACGTGATGGCGTACATAAGGCGGGACATGCTGATGCTGGAGAATCAGCTGCCGATGCTTGTTCTGGATCAGCTGGTCGAAGTGGAGAGCGATGGCAGAAGGTAAGTTTCTTAGACGAGAGGTTATTGCATGCATGCAACCGACAATTCATTATTTAATCTCTCTGTCGGAAACTTCTTTTACACCTTTTATGCAAGTAGAATCCATTCGACAACAATCTCGTATTCAATGCACTGACTTTTACTCCAATAACTCAGGGTATCGAATTCATCAATGGTCTCATCCTCAACTTCTATTACCCCGACAAGCCCATCGAGAGCATCGGCCGATGCCTGCACGTCCTGGACGTCTATAGGAAGAGCCTGCTGCTCCATGACGAGAAGTCCAAGAAGGACAGTCCCGCCGCGCAAGATGGGGAGCAAGACGGCGAGGAGATCATCGGGTCAGCCACCGAGCTCCACGAGCATTGGATCCGGTTCAGGAAGAGCGATACCAACAGCCTCAAGGACGTCTCCTTTGCCAAAGGGGTCCTGAGACTCCCCAGGATCGTGGTGGACGACACCACCGAGTCTGTATACCTCAACCTTATTGCGTTCGAGCACTTCCATGCCGGGGCCGGGAATGAGGTCACGTCCTACGTCTTCCTTATGGACAACATCTCAACAGCGAGCAGGACGTCCAGCTGCTCCATAAAAAGGGCATCATCCAGAATGCCATGGCAGCGACAGGAGGTCGCCGATCTGTCAATTCGCTGTGCAAGGACGTGACGCTCGAACCCAACAGCGGCCTCGACACTGTGCACGCGGAGGTCAGCAAGTACTGTAAGAGGCGCTGGACTCGTGAATGCTATCCTCTGGCACAACTACTTCAGGAGTCCTTTGGTCTGGATTGTCTGTCTTCGCCGCCATCGTTCTGTTCGTGCTCACCATAATTCAGACCGTATATACCGTGATCTACAAATGAACCCTTCCTTGCCTCTCCGTACAATATTATTTTTTCTACATTTTGGTTTTTCTCCTGATGGTTGATGCTCGATTAATTACCTCTTAATTGTTGTAACGAACAATTTTCTTCTGTTTTCAGTCTTGTTCAACGTCTCTCTTTAATATTTTCGGATAATGGACGTTGGCTATTTTCTTTAATAATTATCAATGATGATTCTCTGTCAATCATCCACTTTGGTATCTATTGGGCTATTACACAAAATGTACTTCTATGTAGTTGTCCATCCAACTCCAAGTTGAACTCGGATGTAGCTACCTAATAAGGGCATGGGGAAAGCTTGAACCTAACTCACCATGATACAGGCAACCCCTTCATCTCGCACCTAATATGTTTCACATAATTCCTAGGTTCAACAAGCAAGTATTCATGTGATGCACTTAGAGTTGGCGAACTCGAAATGGGTTGAAATTTGGTTGGCTGCTTGAAAATGGGTCCGTTGATCAAAAATCACCGATAGTTGTGACCGACGTCGTCTTTTTCACATTTCGTTGTTGTTTTGAGGTTTTTAGGCAATTGTTTATTTTTTCAGTGGCGTTTTCGAATTTTTGGTTTCTTGTTTGATTAGGGATAAGCACCGTATAAAATGGGTTTAGGGTTCCGAGTGAAGGAGGATGTTATTGATTTTGAATAATCTAATTGAGAAAAGAAATTGTTCCTCTTTAATTTCAATTTTTTGTTAGCCAATTTCTATTGTGTTTCGACATTATTTTAGTATCAGAGCATAGGTTACCTTGACTGATGGCTGAACAGAATCGTGATGGGCATGGACGGCGGCGGGGTTGTAGGGTGGGGACGGGAGTCATCCTTAAGTAGACGAACAACCATGTCCAAGAAAACCGTAAGACATGGAAATTGATGAGCAGAGAAGACGAATCTAGGATTTGGAGCGATAACTTACACAAGCGAGGTTGGGCATTTAATCCAAAGGAGTGAATCTGGGGATCCATCCGATGATAAAAAGGAGGACGAATCCTTCTGGGTTCTGAACTAGGGATGAACTTAGGGAGTGCGACGCTGAAAATCAGTCCCCTTTTTGTCATATCGGGATGAAGATAGAGATTATGAGTTTGAAGGTAAGACTCATCCTGATGAGTTTATTGACAGGTTGCATACAGTCGAGAGGATCTTTGATATAAGGATCTAACTGAAGAGCAGAAAGTTAAATTGGTGGCTAAAAGGCTATGGAAACATGCTTCAATATGGTGGGAGCAGTGAGGAAGCAGAGTACTAGAGAAGAGAAACGAAGGTGGATCATTGGAATAAGATTAGATTGCTGCCAAGAAATTCCGCCTATCATATAGGTAGGAGGCATTTTATTGAATATCATAAGTAAGCTGCGAGAATATAATTCGTCGAGTTAGTATACGATGAGTTTGATCGCTTGAGAATCGTTTGATGGGTTAAGGAAGACGAGGCAACAATTGCTCGATAATTTCGCCCTATGAAGATATGTGCAGTGTAATGCCCCATTAATAGTTTAAAGAAGGTAAAATATATATGTGTATTAATAAGATATTACTATATATATATTAATATATATATATATAATATATATATAGTTTTGAATATCGGCCCAAATTCAGAACCAAGTGCCGGCCCAAAGAAAATCGGAATGTAGATCTTAATCACACTTGTGACCGTGAAGCCCTAAAGGCTAAGCTAGCTGGACCCCGCGTTGGGCGGTTGAACCGAGCCGCACGCTGGGATTAAAGTTGAACCAGCCACCCTACTGGATGCAAGCTTATTTTGTCACCAGTCCAAAACAACAAGGATGGGACCATTTTCTCCGTCGTGGCCACGAGAGCAAACCAATCCAAAAGGAGATAAGGGTAGACCCAGTTTTCCCCTGCTCGTCTGGTGTCTTCCGCTTTCTCTTCGTTGTCACCGCAAGGAACTTCGGAGAGTCACTCTCGCTGCCAGCCCCATAGACTACCACCTCGACGACCAGACCGGCTAGCAACTGCGGACAGAGAAAAGGCAAGCGGGTTCCTAATCAATTCTTAATCCTTGCAAGGTAGGGTGATAAGGGTGGAAAGTGGGGGATGAGCCGTTTTGGGGATGAATTTTGGATCATTCGTCTTCAGCGGTAGATTTTAGTAAAATGAACACTTCTGGAACTGGGACAAGTGGGTCTTCCTATTTATCTTTCATCCCTGCAATGTGAGTTGAGAGGGTGGTGGATCGCCGTGGGATGGAGTCCTGAACCTGATGCAGTCGTAATTTGGTTAGAATAGACACTCTGAAACTGGGAGAGCTGATTCCCTTCGGTTTATGGGGGTTGGCATTGAAAATAGGTCTCGTGCATTTGTAAAGGTGAGACCGAAGGAGATAAAACGGTGAGCTGAGTATGCCGAGGGCTGGATGCATTTGTCGCCAATTCTAGGCAAACCAGGTCTTCATGTTGTTGGATAGGGTGCGTGGATGTTGAAATGGCAAGCTGAATCGTGAACAGCTTGGCGGAGGATAGATAATTCAGTTTAATGCTTCAGGAGGGAATAGCTCAACATATATTCTCTGGATGCAGAAGATATCTCGGATGACAGGTAAGGAAAGTGGTGGACTAATTATATAATATATATATAATATATATATATATTAATATAATATATATATATATAGATATAGAATAAATAAATGGGTGATAACCCAGGATGACCAAGAGGGGGTGAGGAGTAGTGGGCGGGCATTAAGTTAGAAGAATTGTTTAACACTTCTATTAGTATAGTGGGTGCGAAGTAAGGGAGAGAAGTTAGTGGAATCCATGGACTAATTTTCTTCTGTGACTTTGACTGGTGTAATTCGGATATTGTTCAGTAGTAGGAAATTGTGGCCTTGAGCCGAAGAAGGGGATGACGTTATGTCGATTAAATTAGATGAGCTATTAAATTCTCGTCACTAGTTGGTGAGTTACTCTCATGTTTTCAATACTTGTTGTTGCGAACCGCCGCAGTACGCGAGCAGGAAAATAATAAATAAATAAATAAATAAAATATATATATAATATATACTTTATATATATATATAATATATGTCCACACCAAAGATTTGTGCGAAGAACGTTGAATCATGTAAGTGGACCGAATGAGATTATGTGGAACAAGCTAAATAACTGACTTTTCTTGCCCCATGGAGTAGTTATGGGAAGTGCCGCCCTGTTGTGACTGGGCGGCCCTGCTGTGTGACTGGGCCGGTCTCTAAGGCGGTACGAGACGACAGTGAATGAATGCGGTTAAATTGTATCAAATTGACATATTTAGTAAACTATATTATGAAACGCTATGCGTCGTTATACTTCGACTGTTGAAATGTCGTTATTTAATGTTCGGGTCCTTAACGCAGAATTGATTCTTCTTGATCTACCTTTGAACGATCCTGCGTTTGGATGATTAGTGATGAATCATAGGGGATATCACTTGCTGAGATAGTTTCACCCCTATTGTTGAAATTTTAGGTAAGTAGCATGGTGCCGTGCCGGATGAGTGGTGTATTTATTGTCGGGTTACCAGGAAGCCTTTGTTTGGACCTACGTACTCGATTGAATAGCGGGTAGGGCCCTTTCGTGCTTTTGAATGCCACCCGAACTATATCCAGAAAAGCGCATGTTCAAAACGTAACCCGATTTGTGGTTTTAAATAAATGAATTGTCTTGCTCCTTACCACTTGTTATCTGTCTAATCAAATCTTAATCCGATCTCATTCTTTTTAACGGGACTGTCACGTCTTTTGACGCTTAATTGTAACCTCTTTCCCTTACATTCAGTTTGCCCTTTAAATTTAATCTCACTTACAAAATAAGTGCAAACATTTCCATATTTTACGTAACGCTGTCACGTACTCTTCATCCCACACCCCCTCTTCCTGTATTCACTTAACGAGCAAAGTATGTGACATCACACATAGTTGTATAGATAATCGTATGACTTCGACCAAATTCTCCTCCACTGTGCTGCACTATGTTTACTCCAACCCTTTTTACCTCCATCCATCTCCACATCCCTAATATTATCCTTCTCCTTATCTTCCTTATCATAATCAATCAACATTTCAACCTAAACCTTTTCCTTATTCTCTTCTCTCTATTATTCTTTCCTTCTTCCTTACTCTTCCCATCCTCCCCCTCTCATCCTCTTCTCCTCACTTCTCACTTCCCAAACTCTCTCCCCCCCCAACCCCCTTTCAATCTCCTCCTTCCCTATTAACTCCACCACATTTCCTTCCACCCCTTCTCATCCCTCCCTCCCTAATTTTCTCCACTCTAATTCCCCAATACCATTCCTCTCACCGCCTCCTTTTTCCCACACTATCTCTTTCATTCCCCCCCCCCTCCCCTCCCCACCCCCCTCCTACCTCCTCTCTTCCCCCTCCCTCATTAACCCTCCCCCCCTTTCTATTCTATACATCCCTTCCATCAAACTAACCAATAACTCTCCAACTTTTTCTAATCTCACCACTCCCCCCCTCTCCTCCCTTCACTCCCCAATTCAATCCCATCTCTCCTCCCCCCCCTCTTCCTTCCCTAACACTTTCCACACCCCCCCACATCTAACAACAAACACATACTATCATCCCCTCTCAAACCTTCAAAACCCAAATTCCTCCTCCTTTATCCTACCAATAACTTAATCCTTCTTATATATCCCACCCTACTCAATTAAATCTATTCACCCCATCAACTACCTAACCTCTCTACCCCCCACCTCCCCATACTATCAACCTCCCCCATCTAATACCTTTTCCCATACATAATTTCCCCCTTACCTCTTTATACACACCCAATTTTTCACACACCTTACCACACTCACTATCCTATCCCTCAACCTTTTCCTTCCTCTAATTACTTAATTCACTTCTCCCATCCTCCCCTCCCTCAACCTATTTCATCTCTCTCATCTCTCCCTCTTATCAAATCCTAACAACCCCTTACCCCTCTTTATATCCCCTCCCTTCCCTCCCCCTCCTCTCCTAATAACTCTCCTTCACCTTATTCAACCCAAAAACCTATCCTCCCATTTTCCCCTCTTCTACCTCCCCCCCCCCCCTTTACCTCCACCTTCCCACATATCAATCACCTCTCATCCCTCTCACACCCAACACTATTTCCCCTCCCTTTTCCCCTTTACCATTCTCCCCCCCCATTATCTCCTTTCATTTCCCCTTCCTCCCCTTTCCCTCTCCTATTTTTCTCTCTATCCTCCTCCCTTCTCCCCTTTCTCCTACTTTTCACCCCCTCCCCTCCACCTTCCCCCTCACTTCTTCCCACCTCTCATCCTTCCACTCTCACTCCACTCACATTCCCCTCACCCCATAATCACAAACCCAATCTATTTTATAAATACCTCCTTCTTCATCCCTACTTTCTACACCTCTCTCCTCTCTTTCTACCTCCCCCACACCTCTATTCTACCCCTTTCTCCCCACACTCTTCCCTCCCCTTTTCTCCCTTCCATCTTCACCCTTTACCTTCACTACATTTTCCACCCCCTCCCTACCCTCCTCTCCCCACCCACCCCCACCCTCCCCCCCACATTTTTTTATTCCCCTTTCATTTCTAACATCTAAATCCAATTTCTAAACACTCCTTCTCCTTCCCCCTCCTTTCCCTTATCCTTTTCCTATCCCTCATTCCCCCCCCCTTCTACACCACTCTTCATCCCCCAAACATTTCATTCACTACCTATCCATATACACCTATCTCCCTCTCCATTCATTCAAACACTCCCCCCAATTCCCCCTCCACCTCCCTTCTCACTTCCTTTCCCCTCCCTTATTTTTCTCACTCATCTCCACCTCTTTTCCTTCCCACTTCCTTAACCTACCTTTTCTCATTCATTTCCTCCCTTCCCAACCTACACCTTTCTCATATAATTATCTCTCATCTTCCACCTTAACCCTCCTTATTTTCCCCTCTCATTCCCCTCTCTCTTAATCCTCCTCCCTCCTTTCCCTCCCCTCCCCCCTCCTCCCCCTTACCCCATTCTTCAAAACTCCATCCTCAACCTCACCTACCCTTCAATCCCTCTCTTTTCCCCACTTTCAAACTACTATACTTAATCCTCAAAGTTCCCTCTACTCAAAAAACCATTCAAAATCTCTATCACTCCCACCATACCCCCTTCTCCATAATTTCAACACATATTACCACTCATAATCCATCCATTCTTCTTTTTTTATACTCCTCACCCCTCCCCCTTTTTCTATCAAAACAATCAATAACCCCCACCAAAACCAAAAAACATCCACTCAATACATAATCCAACCCACTAAACTCATCCACCACCTTCCACTACCAACATATTCCCTCACCTCTCCCATATCTCTTCCTTAATTCACATTCCCTTTACTTCCTTCCCCTCCCCTCACCCACTCCAATAACCTCCAACTCCTTTATCTACTTTCTTCCCACATACACTTCCTCCTACCTAATATCAAAAATCTCACACAATTACCTTCTTCCACCCTCCTCATTTTCCTCTATCTCTAACCCATCACCCATCACCCCCTCACCCCCTCCTCACAAATCTCCCCCACCACCCAAATCCCCACAAACCCCCTCCCACCCCCCCACCCACACACCCCCCCCCCCTTCTCCCCCTCCCTTCTACTTTCCCATCTCTTACCCCCTATTCATTTCCTTTCAATATCCTCACTCCCCCCCCTTCCCCCCCCCCCCTCCTCTCTCCCACATTCTTCCCCCTTTTTCCCCCCACCAATTCCTCCTTCCCCTCTCCCCTCCCCCAATCCCACCCCAACTTTACCCCACCCCATTCTTACCCCCCACCTTCCCCTCATATCCCCCTTTCTTCACTCCCTTTATCCCCCTCACTTTTCTCTCTCCACCCCCCAACCTCCCTCCCTCCCCCCCCTTTCCCCTCCCCCCCCTTTCTCCTTACACACTTTCATTCTCCCTCTCTCCTCCTCCCTTTCCTCCACCCCTCCCTCTCATCCTCTCCCCCCTTCCTCTCCCCTCCTCTCTCATCTTCTCCCCCCTCCTCCCCTCCTCTTCTCCTCACCCCATACCACCCCACTACCCCCCCCCCACCTCCCTT
>JAGVVM010015569.1:0-18128 GCA_019149425.1 Psidium friedrichsthalianum | reverse complement strand
ATTTTTGTCCCGCATAGGTACGAGGCTGGATAGTAGAGAGAGATCATGGCCTCGAGGGACCAGTGCGAGCCTTCGACGTCCCGATGGCCGAGGAAGATGACCCTACGCTCCTCCGACGGCTACTATAGAGGAGAGATACTCGACCCCGAGCCACTGGAGCAGCTCCCGTCGCCGGGACAGATGATGATCGATGGCCATGCCAGGGCGACCCCATGGATACCGAGCCGTCCTCTCAGAGTTCGAGGAGGACCCAGAGGAGCTTCCTTAGCAGTCTGATTGGAGCGAGATTGACGAGGACTAGATGGTAGACCCTAGGTTGAGTGGTCTGACTGAGTGTGGATTTTGTGTAGCATTTTGATGCCCTCTTCTGGTGGTCTGTACCTAACACTCTGGCTATACATGTATGTTATGTCGGACTATTATGTCGACTGCCTTCTTTATTTCCTTCTACCCCAATTATCGTATGCATGCATGTATGGGATTGGAGATTAGCTTCCGCAGGTTTACTTTTTTTTTTTTTGTTAAGCGCGTCGTCTGGTTGCGATGAAATTTCCTAGGCCGTCGCAGACCGTGGGCTAGGCGAACGCAGAGTGAGTGAGTGAGATGAATGGCGGGATGTCGCGAGCCCGTAGTGTTCGAGGCGTGACATTCCACGCAACTTTCAATACATATATCGGCAATTTCCACCGACCCTCGTGGCAACGCCCCACCACAAGTTCCTCACTTCGACGCCTTGCGCTCTTACCGCGCGGTCCACCTGGCGCTAACAATCAGGGCATCTCGTCTCCCTTGGGGTAATCAAACCTCTCATCGTGGCTCCTCCTCCCCTCCACCAAGTCTCCTCATGAACTTTCATGTAATGCAAGATAAACTAAATGTACCATGCCACATGCTTATGCCGTTCCTCAGGTGGATGCACTAATATGAGGGATTCAATTCTATGACTAACATCCATTACTCATGTAACTAGCATTTCATTTCCATTTCTTACCGAGTTAGCTCTACATGTTCGAAAGTTCCATACCGTGTTACTCAGGCCACAATAGAATTTAGCTAGATCCACCACTAATTTGTTATGTCTTTGGTCTCAACTCACTTAAGTACTCGTGTTTCTTTCTCTCTTCTTTTCGTTCCCACCTATGATCCTCCCTTTACCCTAGATTTTGTGCTTCACCCTCAAGTTCAAGTACTCATGTGACTTTCCTTGGGTCAATCCGACGCACATAAGATAATTTTACGTTACCGCAATAAAAAGGGTTGGAAGTAGGATGAACTTGGCCATTATTAGCACCTCGCATAGGTGATAACTATCTGTCGTACTCCAGTGGGTTAGCCTACAATCCTAATAACCATTTGTTGAAAATAGTTGACAAATACGTAGCAGCAGTAGTCATTCTATTACTCGCATGCTTCTAGCATTTTTTTTTTAACTGAAGCCACAACTATCTCTTAGAGGCATGGACTATTTTTCTATTTATGTTCTTACAGGGTGAAACAAAGAAGGCCAGATAGAAATGTTGGCTCACTCATACTCAGTCTTATTCTTCATCACTCAAATTCCACCTATTCCATGCTAACAACTATTGAAGACATCGGGTGTAATTCAGCCGAGTCTCTCCCATCAATTTCTTGTTCGAGCGACCCATCCATCACAAGCTTTCATAGCTATATATAATAGAATGAAAGGAAAGCGAGAGGGGTAGATTTTAACTCACCTGTGTTGCTAAGGCATCAAAAATTACAGCGTGGTCATCGTCAGTGGAGCCGGCTATTGCTAGTGGCAAAAATAGCTCAAAACCGAGAGCTTTATGTGGGATGAGAAAAGTTGCTTCCCTCTCCTAGTGAAAGACTACACATAACCCTCCCTTCCACTTTCCTCTTATCTCCTCCACCTGTGAAGGATTGCTCCCTGGCGAACTCCACGAAGGAAGTCAGACATGATAACTTCTCTTCTTTCCATGCTCATGATTACTGTTCGGCGAATCCTTGGGAAGTCTCGTGCCAAATGGCAACTTTCTCTTCTCATGCACGTTGCCCTCGACGTCCATGACACTCTCAATTCCGCCTCCAACTCGTGCTTTGTTTAATTGAGGTTCGTCACCTTAATTTCGTCAATCTCCATTTGAGTGTATCTTGGGATTAAAGCCGCATTCCACACACTTTCGAAAGGTATGGTATCGAGGACCTAGTGTAACGTCAGCACACATTTCCATTTTGCAGAATACCTCATCCTAGCACATGAGTGGTCCGCCTTGCCTTATTGTGTCTTGTCCTAACTAGGAAATGAATTTCCTGATTAATCAGTTTGCTGCTTAAGTGTGTCGTCATACATTTCCTAGTCAACTAGGCCGTCTAAACCTCTTACAAATACTTTCATGGCATATCCCAAATAATTTTCGTAAGAGAGGGGTGGATTTCGATCATTTTCGCTACAATCCGCCGCGAGTATATCTCACAACAAGTCAGCTTTCTAATCCATTTCATCTATTTTCCCATTATTTAGAACTAATTAAATGGCAAACCGCCTCTACTTCTATCGACTGCCCTTTGATGATCTTAAGCAGCTATTCCTAAAGGACGCTCGTTTAGGGATTGCATACTACCTCAATTACTATTACCTCATTAATAGCTATGTCTTACAATTACATAATAATAGATGGGGAACCATTTTCTAGGATGCTACGACTCCTCCCCCTTAAGGAATTGCATCCCTCGCAATTTAAGTCCTTACTCCTTCGCCAAATAACTCTAGGTACTGTGTTTCATTAGTTCCTCACTTTCCCAAGTAGCTTCCTCCGTATTATGGTGTTGCCATAACACCTTAACCAATGGAATGACCTTATTTCTCAGAACATGTTCCCTTCTGTCCAATATTTCCACCGATTTCTCCCCGTACTGCATGTGTTCATCCACCATCCACCGTATTGTGGTCTATCACATGAGTAGGGTCTAGTTGATATTTCCTCAGCACGTGAAAGACATTATGAACGTGTGACAGCTTGGGTGGTAAGGCATATAAGCCATATCCCCAATCCTTTCTAATATTTCCAATGGTCCTACGAATCGAGGTTTCAGCTTACCTCTCTTTCCAAACCTCGATACTCCTTTTATTAGTGACACTTTTAAAAAGACATAATCTCCAACTTCAAATTCCAGCAGTCATCGACGTCTGTCGACGTAGCTCTTTGTCGACTCTACGCAGTCTGCAAACGATCACGTATTATTCGCACCGTTTCTGTAGTCAATTGTACCAATTTCGGTCCCATAATACTTCATTCGCCTACTTCATCCTAACAGATTGGAGTCCAAAACATTTGTCCGTATAACGCTTCAAATGGCGCCATGCTAATGCTCCGTTGGTAGCTATTGTTGTAAGCGAATTCGGCTAAATGCAATTTTTCATCCCAATTGCCTCTGAAGTCCATATGCATGATCACAATATATCCTCAAGGATTTGTATCACCCTTTTTGGTTTGTCTGTCCGTTTGAGGATGAAAAGCGGTGCTAAATTGAATTTTTGTTCCTAGAGCCTCTTGTAGACCCTTCCAGAATCGAGAAGTGATTTCGGATCTCGATCCGAGGTTATGGTCACCAGCACACCATGCAATCGAATGATATCCTTCACATATATATCGGCAAGTCTTTCTAGAGTCAAATCCTTCCGCACTAATAAGAAATGAGCCGACTTGGTCAGTCTATCTACAATCACCCAAATCGAGTCATTTCCACGAGACGTTCTTGGTAGCCCCTGCACAAAATCCATCCTGATATGTTCCCATTTCCATTCAGAAATTTCCAATAGCTTTAATAATCCTGCAGATTTGCGGTTCTCCGCTTTCGCTTGTTGACAAGTGAGACATCTTGCGACATATTCGACAATATCCCTTTTCATTCCACTCCACTGATAATTCTTGCGAAGATTCTGTTTTCAACAAATCGGTTATTAGGATTGTAGGCTAACCCGTTGGGGTAGGACGGATAGTTATCACCTATGCGAGGTGCTAATAGTGGCCAAGCTCATCCTACTTCCAACCCTCCTTGTTACGGTGACATAAATTATCTTATGTGCGTCGGATTGACCCGAGGAAAGTCACATGAGTACTTGAACTTGAGGGTGAACCACAGAATCCAGGGTAAAGGGAGGATCATAGGTGGGAACAAAAAGAAGAGAGAAAGAAAGACGGGTAATCGAGTGAGTTGAAACCAAAGACAACGGCAAATTAGTGATGGATCTAGCTAAATTCTATCGTGGCTTGAGTAACCAGTATGGAACTTTCGAACATGTAGAGCTGACTCGGCAAGAAATGGAAATGAAATGCTAGTTACGCTGAGTAATGGACGTTAGTCGTAGAATCGAATCCCTCATATAGTGCATCCATGTGAGGGACGGCATAAGCATGTGGCATGGTACATTTAGTTTATCTTGCATTACATGAAAGTTCATGAGCCGACTTGGTGGAGGGGAGGAGGAGCCACGATGAGAGGTTTGATTACCCCGAGGGAGATAGGATGCCCTGGTTATTGGCGCCAGGTGGACCACGCGTAATAGTGTGAGGCCTCGGAGTGAGGAACCCGTAGTGGGGAGTTGCCACGAGGGTCAGTAGAAATTGTCGACATACTTATTGAAAGTTTGAATGGAAGGCAGTGGTAGGTAGAACCTATGGAAGGTTTACATCCATTCACTTACATTATGCATACCTCTACCACGCCTTCTCATATATAGATATAGATATAGATATAAATACACACACGCACACAGATGTGTGAGTGAACTCATGATAGATGGAAAATCGTCCATAAAAATTTATTTTGCATCACATGCGGACTTGGCTAGTTGATAGACCGAATAGACATTAGAGTGGTTGGGTTTACTCGCTTAGATACTTACACTTGTGGAATTTGTGATTTTTAGATTGACAGATATGGGGTCCATTCCGATACCTCCTGGTTCGCGCTATGGCCTTCCCATTACTCTTAAGACCGAGACGCAAGACTTTGAGGTTCCTAACGACCGCGGGATCTCTTTTACCCGCGTGATCGCTACGTTTACTATGGATGTTGGAGTCGGCATGGCTCCCGAGGGTTTATCATTTTGTGTCGATTTTCTAGTGATCGACGGTCAACGAGAAGGACCGATTCCCCATGACTTCTTCGATGGAGGCAGTAGTGATGACGATGAAGCTATTGGAGGTAGGGTGGCTGAGGCGGGAGCTTAGGAAGTGATTGTAGGTTAGTGGTTAGTTTTTGAAAGACTGCAAGGTTAGCATGGAGTCGCGGCATTTTGGTGCTTGGGGATCGACCAATAGCAGTGGTCCATGTGTAATCGAGCTAGGTGGTTACCCAAGTTATGTATATATTTTCTGAAACTAACGTATGAACTAGCTAAAGTAACCCTATAAACTTATGGCTGTTAATAATCTAAAGTACTTGATGTTATGTGGAAACTTTAGCAATTTCAATTTCTTACTTCCTTAGTGACGTACTTAGGCTCTCACTACATGAAAATAATTTTGAAGATAATATGATGTGGCGACCTGGGCACCACAGCTCTAATGTTAGCATTCGAAGCAGGATGTTACATTCGGTTTTAGTATCAGAGCCAAGTTTTGATCCTAGAACCTGTGGGTTGGGCCCACCACGCTTTCGCTACGCCACTCTGATGAATTAACTGTAGAGAAACCAAATCCTATTGCCGAAGGAATTGCACCCTGACGATAAAAAGGGCTAACATGAGCGAAAATTAGCGGTTTTGGAAGTGAAGATAGGCAAGAATGCCCTACCCAGTGCCTTCTTGGTAGCAGGAAGAATAATAACATAGGTGTTGAACGTATACTCAACTAATGCTCGACGTTGGTGATGTAGTGGATAACTGATCTGTAGTCAAGTTAATCCTAGAAGTAGACGCTTGAGTCATGGGAGCCCTAGGGGGTAAGCCACCAACGAATTGTCTAAAACCCAAGTATAATCCAAACTAAGCATTAGCCCCAAATAAGACAGAATAAATCTTAGAAATATCCAAGACGAAAAGTCCATTACGAAGCAAGGAAGGGGAGGTCTTTGTGGGTGTTGTTGACACCTAAATTTTGATTTCTCATTTAATCATTTATTTCATAAAAAAATTAGAGACTAATTTTAGTTTCTAACAAAAAAATATTTAAATCATTTTAGTGTAGTTTCATGTGCATTCCTGTGAGTTTGACAAGGTTTTGTATACTCCACAAATGCTGAGATACCATTGCAAGGAGACATCACAGAGAGTAGTGATGAAGGTTTTCCTATTGTACTATCGGCTCCCAATTCGGATGTTTCCAGAGCTTACAACGATCTCGCTCATAAAGTGGTGGACAAGCTGAAAGGATTGGCAAAGCAACAGTTGCCCCATATGGAATTCCACCTGTGATATCATGATATACATGTAGTTCGCCAGCTTTCCTCCTCTACTTTGGCTAGTAGACCTAGAAGCATCTCAATCTAGACACTTTCTCTAGTGCAAGATGAAGAAGGGAAAGCTGAACTTTCGATGATCGGAGGGGATTAAAGAGAGAGAGAGAGAGAGAGAGAGAGAGAGAGAGAGAGAGAGAGAGGGCCAAGACACCATGATTAAAGGGGAGAAGAAGTCTTCATGCGACTATAGAAAGATTGTCCCACGCTTGAAGTGGTGAGGGACCACCAAGGGAGCAAGAGGAGAACTTGAATGCTCATTGCAAAAAGATGGAGGGCATCCAAGAGGGGTGTCAATAGAGGGAGAGAGAATGAGTGTATCATGGAAGAAAAAAGGGCCGAAAGCAAAAAAAAAAAGTGGGTCAGTGGAGGAGCTTGAGGGACGCTTCACGGATGGCTCTTTATGATATGCTTGAAGTTGATAGAGAAGTAAAATAGAACAAGAAGATGGCGATGGAAGCTTGACGGGTCTGAAACTTTGGTCCAAAGTTTCAGACCCGTCAAGCTTCCATCGCCATCTTCTTGTTCTATTTTTACTTCTCTATCAACTTCAAGCATATCATAAAGAGCTCATCCGTGAAGCGTCCCTCAAGCTCCTCCAAACTGACCCACTTTTTTTTTTTGCTTTCGGCCCTTTTTTCTTTCCATGATACACTCATTCTCTCTCCCCTCTATTGACACCCCTCTTGGATGCCCTCCATCTTTTTGCCAATGAGCATTCAAGTTCTCCTCTTGCTCCCTTGGTGGTCCCTCACCACTTCAAGCGTGGGACAATCTTTCTATAGTCGCATGAAGACTTCTTCTCCCCTTTAATCATGGTGTCTTGGCCTCTCTCTCTCTCTCTCTCTCTCTCTCTCTCTCTCTCTCTCTCTCTTTAATCCCCTCCGATCATCGAAAGTTCAGCTTTCCCTTCTCATCTTGCACTAGAGAACGTGTCTAGATTGAGATGCTTCTAGGTCTACTATCAAAGTAGAGGAGGAAAGCTGGCGAACTACATGTATATCATGATATCACAGGTGGAATTCACATATGGGGCAACTGTTGCTTTGCCAATCCTTTCAGCTTGTCCACCACTTTATGAGCGAGATCGTTGTAAGCTCTGGAAACTCCGAATTGGAGCCGATAGTACAATAGGAAACCTTCATCACTACTCTCTGTGATGTCTCCTTGGCAATGGTATCTCAGCATTTGTGGAGTATACAAACCTTGTCAAACTCCAGGAATGCACATGAAACTACACTAAAATGATTTAAATATTTTTTGTTAGAAACTAAAATTAGTCCTCTAATTTTTTTATGAAATAAATGATTAAATGAGAAATCAAAATTTAGGTGTCAACAACACCCACAAAGACCTCCCCTTCCTTGCTTCGTAATGGACTTTTCGTCTTGGATATTTCTAAGATTTTATTCTGTCTTATTTGGGGCTAATGCTTAGTTTGGATTATACTTGGGTTTTAGACAATTCGTTGGTGGCTTACCCCCTAGGGCTCCCATGACTCAAGCGTCTACTTCTAGGATTAACTTAGACTACAGATCAGTTATCCACTACATCACCAACGTCGAGCATTAGTTGAGTATACGTTCAACACCTATGTTATTTATTCTTCCTGCTACCAAGAAGGCAACTGGGTAGGGCATTCTTGCCTATCTTCACTTCCAAAACCGCTTAATTTTCGCTCATGTTTAGCCCCTTTTTATCGTCAGGGTGCAATTCCTTCGGCAATAGGATTTTGGTTTCTCTACAGTTAATTCATCAGAGTGGCGTAGCGAAAGCGTGGTGGGCCCAACCCACAGGTTCTAGGATCAAACTTGGCTCTGATACTAAAACCGAATGTAACATCCTGCTTCGAATGCTAACATTAGAGCTGTGGTGCCCAGGTCGCCACATCATATTATCTTCAAAATTATTTTCATGTAGTGAGAGCCTAAGTACGTCACTAAGGGATGTAAGAAATTGAAATTGCTAAAGTTTCCACATAACATCAAGTACTTTAGATTATTAACAGCCATAAGTTTATAGGGTTACTTTAGCTAGTTCATACGTTAGTTTTCAGAAAATATATACATAACTTGGGTAACCACCTAGCTCGATTACACATGGACCACTGCTATTGGTCGATCCCCAGCACCAAAATGCCGCGACTCCATGCTAACCTTGCAGTCTTTCAAAAACTAACCACTAAACCTACAATCACTTCCTAAGCTCCCGCCTCAGCCACCCTACCTCCAATAGCTTCATCGTCATCACTACTGCCTCCATCGAAGAAGTCATGGGGAATCGGTCCTTCTCGTTGACCGTCGATCACTAGAAAGATCGACACAAAATGATAAACCCTCGGAGCCATGCCGACTCCAACATCCATAGTAAACGTAGCGATCACGCGGGTAAAAGAGATCCCGCGGTCGTTAGGAACCTCAAAGTCTTGCGTCTCGGTCTTAAGAGTAATGGGAAGGCCATAGCGCGAACCAGGAGGTATCGGAATGGACCCCATATCTGTCAATCTAAAAATCACAAATTCCACAAGTGTAAGTATCTAAGCGAGTAAACCCAACCACTCTAATGTCTATTCGGTCTATCAACTAGCCAAGTCCGCATGTGATGCAACAATAAATTTTTTATGGACGATTTTCCATCTATCATGAGTTCACTCACACATCTGTGTGCGTGTGTGTATTTATATCTATATCTATATCTATATATGAGAAGGCGTGGTAGAGGATGCATAATGTAAGTGAATGGATGTAAACCTTCCATAGGTTCTACCTCCACTGCCTTCCATTGCAACTTTCAATACGTATGTCGACAATTTCTACTGACCCTCGTGGCAACTCCCCCTACGGGTTCCTCACTCCGAGGCCTCACACTATTACCGCGTGGTCCACCTGGCGCCAATAACCAGGGCATCCTATCTCCCTCGGGTAATCAAACCTCTCATCGTGGCTCCTCCTCCCTCCACCAAGTCGGCTCATGAACTTTCATGTAATGCAAAGATAAACTAAATGTACCATGCCACATGCTTATGCCGTCCCTCACATGGATGCACTATATGAGGGATTCGATTCTACGACTAACGTCCATTACTCAGCGTAACTAGCATTTCATTTCCATTTCTTGCCGAGTCAGCTCTACATGTTCGAAAGTTCCATACTTGTTACTCAAGCCACGATAAATTTTAGCTAGATCCATCACTAATTTGCCGTGTCTTTGGTTTCAACTCACTCGATTACCCGTCTTTCTTTCTCTCTTCTTTTTGTTCCCACCTATGATCCTCCCTTTACCCTGGATTCTGTGGTTCACCCTCAAGTTCAAGTACTCATGTGACTTTCCTCGGGTCAATCCGACGCACATAAGATAATTTATGTCACCGTAACAAGGAGGGTTGGAAGTAGGATGAGCTTGGCCACTATTAGCACCTCGCATAGGTGATAACTATCCGTCCTACCCCAACGGGTTAGCCTACAATCCTAATAACCGATTTGTTGAAAACAGAATCTTCGCAAGAATTATCAGTGGAGTGGAATGAAAAGGGATATTGTCGAATATGTCGCAAGATGTCTCACTTGTCAACAAGCGAAAGCGGAGAACCGCAAATCTGCAGGATTATTAAAGCTATTGGAAATTTCTGAATGGAAATGGGAACATATCAGGATGGATTTTGTGCAGGGGCTACCAAGAACGTCTCGTGGAAATGACTCGATTTGGGTGATTGTAGATAGACTGACCAAGTCGGCTCTTTCTTATTAGTGCGGAAGGATTTGACTCTAGAAAGACTTGCCGATATATATGTGAAGGATATCATTCGATTGCATGGTGTGCTGGTGACCATAACCTCGGATCGAGATCCGAAATTCACTTCTCGATTCTGGAAGGGTCTACAAGAGGCTCTAGGAACAAAAATTCAATTTAGCACCGCTTTTCATCCTCAAACGGACAGACAAACCAAAAAGGGTGATACAAATCCTTGAGGATATATTGTGATCATGCATATGGACTTCAGAGGCAATTGGGATGAAAATTGCATTTAGCCGAATTCGCTTACAACAATAGCTACCAACGGAGCATTAGCATGGCGCCATTTTGAAGCGTTATACGGACAAATGTTTTGGACTCCAATCTGTTAGGATGAAGTAGGCGAATGAAGTATTAGGGACCGAAATTGGTACAATTGACTACAGAACGGTGCGAATAATACGTGATCGTTTGCAGACTGCGTAGAGTCGACAAAAGAGCTACGTCGACAGACGTCGATGACTGCTGGAATTTGAAGTTGGAGATTATGTCTTTTTAAAAGTGTCACTAATAAAAGGAGTATCGAGGTTGGAAAGAGAGGTAAGCTGAAACCTCGATTCGTAGGACCATTGGAAATATTAGAAAGGATTGGGGATATGGCTTATATGCCTTACCACCCAAGCTGTCACACGTTCATAATGTCTTTCACGTGCTGAGGAAATATCAACTAGACCCTACTCATGTGATAGACCACAATACGTGGATGTGGATGAACACATGCAGTACGGGGAGAAATCGGTGGAAATATTGGACAGAAGGGAACATGTTCTGAGAAATAAGGTCATTCCATTGGTTAAGGTGTTATGGCAACACCATAATACGGAGGAGCTACTTGGGAAAGTGAGGAACTAATGAAACAACAGTACCTAGAGTTATTTGGCGAAGGGTAAGGACTTAATTGCGAGGATGCAATTCCTTAAGGGGGAGGAGTCGTAGCATCCTAGAAAATGGTTCTCATCTATTATTATGTAATTGTCAGACATAGCTATTAATGAGGTAATAGTAATTGAGGTTAGTATGCCAATCCCTAAACGAGAGCGTCCTTTAGGAATAGCTGCTTAAGATCATCAAAGGGCAGTCGATAGAAGTAGAGGCGGTTTGCCATTTAATTAGTTCTAAATAATGGGAAAATAGATGAAATGGATTAGAAAGCTGACTTGTTGTGAGATATACTCGCGGCGGATTGTAGCGAAAATGATCGAAATCCACCCCTCTCTTACGAAAATTATTTGGGATATGCCATGAAAGTATTTGTAAGAGGTTTAGACGGCCTAGTTGACTAGGAAATGTATGACGACACACTTAAGCAGCAAACTGATTAATCAGGAAATTCATTTCCTAGTTAGGACAAGACACAATAAGGCAAGGCGGACCACTCATGTGCTAGGATGAGGTATTCTGCAAAATGGAAATGTGTGCTGACGTTACACTAGGTCCTCGATACCATACCTTTCGAAAGTGTGTGGAATGCGGCTTTAATCCCAAGATACACTCAAATGGAGATTGACGAAATTAAGGTGACGAACCTCAATTAAACAAAGCACGAGTTGGAGGCGGAATTGAGAGTGTCATGGACGTCGAGGGCAACGTGCATGAGAAGAGAAAGTTGCCATTTGGCACGAGACTTCCCAAGGATTCGCCGAACAGTAATCATGAGCATGGAAAGAAGAGAAGTTATCATGTCTGACTTCCTTCGTGGAGTTCGCCAGGGAGCAATCCTTCACAGGTGGAGGAGATAAGAGGAAAGTGGAAGGGAGGGTTATGTGTAGTCTTTCACTAGGAGAGGGAAGCAACTTTTCTCATCCCACATAAAGCTCTCGGTTTTGAGCTATTTTTGCCACTAGCAATAGCCGGCTCCACTGACGATGACCACGCTGTAATTTTTGATGCCTTAGCAACACAGGTGAGTTAAAATCTACCCCTCTCGCTTTTTTCATTCTATTATATATAGCTATGAAAGCTTGTGATGGATGGGTCGCTCGAACAAGAAATTGATGGGAGAGACTCGGCTGAATTACACCCGATGTCTTCAATAGTTGTTAGCATGGAATAGTGGAATTTGAGTGATGAAGAATAAGACTGAGTATGAGTGAGCCAACATTTCTATCTGGCCTTCTTTGTTTCACCCTGTAAGAACATAAATAGAAAATAGTCCATGCCTCTAAGAGATAGTTGTGGCTTCAGTTAAAAAAAAATGCTAGAAGCATGCGAGTAATAGAATGACTACTGCTGCTACGTATTTGTCAACTATTTTCAACAAATGGTTATTAGGATTGTAGGCTAACCCACTGGAGTACGACAGATAGTTATCACCTATGCGAGGTGCTAATAATGGCCAAGTTCATCCTACTTCCAACCCTTTTATTGCGGTAACGTAAAATTATCTTATGTGCGTCGGATTGACCCAAGGAAAGTCACATGAGTACTTGAACTTGAGGGTGAAGCACAAAATCTAGGGTAAAGGGAGGATCATAGGTGGGAACGAAAAGAAGAGAGAAAGAAACACGAGTACTTAAGTGAGTTGAGACCAAAGACATAACAAATTAGTGGTGGATCTAGCTAAATTCTATTGTGGCCTGAGTAACACGGTATGGAACTTTCGAACATGTAGAGCTAACTCGGTAAGAAATGGAAATGAAATGCTAGTTACATTGAGTAATGGATGTTAGTCATAGAATTGAATCCCTCATATTAGTGCATCCACCTGAGGAACGGCATAAGCATGTGGCATGGTACATTTAGTTTATCTTGCATTACATGAAAGTTCATGAGGAGACTTGGTGGAGGGGAGGAGGAGCCACGATGAGAGGTTTGATTACCCCAAGGGAGACGAGATGCCCTGATTGTTAGCGCCAGGTGGACCGCGCGGTAAGAGCGCAAGGCGTCGAAGTGAGGAACTTGTGGTGGGGCGTTGCCACGAGGGTCGGTGGAAATTGCCGATATATGTATTGAAAGTTGCGTGGAATGTCACGCCTCGAACACTACGGGCTCGCGACATCCCGCCATTCATCTCACTCACTCACTCTGCGTTCGCCTAGCCCACGGTCTGCGACGGCCTAGGAAATTTCATCGCAACCAGACGACGCGCTTAACAAAAAAAAAAAAGTAAACCTGCGGAAGCTAATCTCCAATCCCATACATGCATGCATACGATAATTGGGTAGAAGGAAATAAAGAAGGCAGTCGACATAATAGTCCGACATAACATACATGTATAGCCAGAGTGTTAGGTACAGACCACCAGAAGAGGGCATCAAAATGCTACACAAAATCCACACTCAGTCAGACCACTCAACCTAGGGTCTACCATCTAGTCCTCGTCAATCTCGCTCCAATCAGACTGCTAAGGAAGCTCCTCTGGGTCCTCCTCGAACTCTGAGAGGACGGCTCGGTATCCATGGGGTCGCCCTTGGCATGGCCATCGATCATCATCTGTCCGGCGACGGGAGCTGCTCCAGTGGCTCGGGGTCGAGTATCTCTCCTCTATAGTAGCGGTCGGAGGAGCGTAGGGTCATCTTCCTCGGCCATCGGGACGTCGAAGGCTCGCACTGGTCCCTCGAGGCCATGATCTCTCTCTACTATCCAGGCCTCGTACCTATGCGGGACAAAAATAGGACTACCCTGATCTATCCATACGGTGGTCAGGTGTCTGATCCAGAGAGTGCCATCCTCCTCGACGTAGTGGGTGATCTCGGTCTCTACCTCCACTGGAAGTCCAAAAAGTATTGGGGGTACGTCCATCACTGGGGTTGAGGATCTGAAATATTGGCAATCAACGCCAGTGAGTCAAGGACTCAGTGAGCTCGCCATTAATCCTAGCGTAGGATAAAGTATACTAATCGGTTCGGTCCCCTATTCGGTAGTCTAGGGCCAACTGCTACTCCCTACGAGGCTCTCTCGAAATGACGCATAAGCAATTCATAGGGCAAAGGCAAATCTACCAGTAACTATATGATGGTAGGGAAAATATATCATATGCAAAGACAAATGAATAGGCATATCGGTATCTCGAGTCCAAAATGCGACACATTATGCACGAGGACAAGTCACATGTGACCATGAAGGGTCCGGCCCGCGTCTCATACGCTTCAGGCTCGTGTCCCAACCCGTGTGTGGTACGCTTTAGGTTGACACGCTTATCTCTCCAGCTACCCCGTGCCTCGCACCTCAAGGCGCACTGTGCCTCCACCAAGTACATTAGGTCCACACACTTATCACTCCACGTCCCAAGCGCCTTGCGCCTTACGCCTTACGCCTTACAGGGCTGACCTCCCTTTGTCGCTCCACACATCATTTCATGTCATGCTCATGTTCATTCAATGCCCAGGCACATCACACATGCCACAGGGTACAACTCATGCATTCTTGATCAGTAAGCAAACACACGTGCGTAGCATGACATGGCACTATGAAGCATACCATTTCAATTCACATACATATTGTACCCTATCGAGCGTACGTCCCCTTCGTACCATTGTCATAGTGAATTCTCAATCCCAATCCCCTGGCCCATCTAGTGGAACCCAATTCATTTGAACCCAACTTGGCTCATGGCCCCTTTTCATATCTCGGGCCCATAGTATTTCATTCTAATTCATCCCAATTTAGCCCATTAAGTTCCTTAGATGTAAGCCCATTCCCAATTATATTCGATTTGGGCCTTAAGCCCAATTGAGGCCCATTAGTCTAACTCCAGCCCAATCTCACTTTTGACCCATTCTCACACTTGGGCCCACTAAACACTCCCTTATGCCTAATCTAAGTCATCCCAATGGACCTTAGGGTCCGCGCCCAAGCCCATTGTTCGCTCGACCCAATTTAAGCTCTTTAGTCCAATTTGGGCCCAATTGGAATTTCGGCCCAACGTCACACTTGGGCCCTCAATTGTTTGTTTGAAACATGTCCTAAGCTAGCCCATTAGGCCCTATAGGCCACGTCCAAGCCCATGCCCTCAAGGAACAACTCAAGCCCATCAAGCCCAACTTGCCTATTTTGGCCCAAATTAATCTTTTAGCCCATTTGCCACCCATGGTCCATACTCTCACGCCCCATACACATGTCCTCAGCCCACACAAGTGTCTCACACACCTCTTAACCGAATTCCAAGCCCACGAATCGGCTCGGTCCAGCTCGCGCCCCGATCGGCCTAAACCACTCTAATCGAGTCGCGCGGATTCTAGTCCCTAAACACATACCAAGCGATCAAATGGCGAAACCAATCATACATACTATATTCCTAAACTAAGATTAGGGATTTCGCTTACCACAAGTGGGCCGGAGTCAAGGACGGCGACGACGGAGCTCACAGTGGCTGTTTATAGTCCACGGCCGAAGGAGGAGGAGCGGCGGAGCAGGTCTAGTCCAGCGGTTTCCAAGGGCTTTGTAAGCCTAAAAATGATGTTATTATACATTAGTGAGGGTAAGGAACCGAGTGAAGCAAGATGGGTTAGCCGGGTCTCCATGGCGCGCGCGAAGACGAACGGAGGAGCAAGGGAGGTTTGGGTTTGGTTCGGGCATCAAACGGGTGTTTCAAGCCATGGAATTGAAGAGAAAGGATGTTGAGAGGCTTACCAAGAGATGAGGTTGGCCGGTGGTGGCCAACGGCGGCGTGATGAGGCGGCAACGGTGGCGGTCTCGGCGGCGGTGAAATCTGACCGAGAGAGGGAGAGGGAGATTGAGGTCTGGTCGGTTCAAGAGAAGGCCTCATGGCCACGAAAATGATGAGATGAAGGGTTGTAGAGGCTTACCTAGACGAGGACGAGGCTGGTGGTGGCGTTTGGGCGGCGGCTTGACGACGGGACGGGCGGCGTTGGACGGGCGGCGATGACGCGGTCGAGAGAAAGGAGGAGAAGAGAATTCGGGAGAGAGAGATGGGGTCGGCCGAACCAAAAATGAGGGAGGAGAGAGAGGATTATAGAGTTTATAATGGGGAAAATTCAAAAATGGAGTAATGGGGTTAGGTAATGGGTTTTATGACATAGTAGTTGTACTTGATTGACCCCTTTGATTGACTTGATGGGTTTGACTTTGACTTTGATTGATTGATGTGACAATTGATGGACGTTGCCTCGGGATGCGTGCCAAATGCACCGATCGGGTTCCAAGCGCGAATGAGTTCCGGGTTGAAATCGACGTTGCACCATCCTGCCCATTCTAAAATAATTCTATTTAATCAAATTCTAAGGACTGAGCATTGACCGGGGCATTTCGGAAATTTTCTACTCACGTCTTGCTTCGCGACGTACACCGGCTGTCTGCCCGACTGGCGACGCTTCTATGACTAAATCCAACTCTCCATTGTGACAATCTTAGAAATTCGATTGTCCAAGATCGGAATCCATTTTGTGGCCAAATTCATTAAATATCGACTCTGTCGAATCTCAGACCAACGGGCGGCTGTTTAGGAAAATTCCTAAGTAGCCTTTCCCTTTCAGTTAGTTGTCCCAGGGTAGCTAATCCTGAGTGAGTATCGATTAGAGCGTACTAATGAAATATATCCATTCATTCAGAAGTCCCGATAATTGGGTCAAATTTTCAGACTGTCACATGGAAGGCAGTGGCAGGTAACCTAAGGAAGGTCAAATCCATTCACTTACATTATGCATGCCTCTGCCATGCCTTCTCATACACACACACATGTGCACACGCGCGTGTGTGAGTGAGTAAACTCATGATAGATGGAAAATCGTCCAGAAAAATTTATTGTTGCATCACATGAGGACTTGGCTAGTTGATGGACCGAATAGACATTAGAGTGGTTGGGTTTACTCGCTCAGATACTTACACTTGTGGCATTTGTGGTTTTTAGATTGACAGACATGGGATCCATTCTGATCCCTCCTAGTTTGCGCTATGGCCTTCCTGTTACTCTTGAGATCGAGACACACGACTTTGAGGTTCCGAATGACCACGGGATCTTTACCCGTGTGTGCTCTGCTGCTGTGGATGTTGGTCGGCATGCTTCGGGTTTACCTTTTGTGATTGTGTCTGCATCTTCTCATACAACACACATGTGCACACGCGGCCGTGTGTGAGTGAAGTAAACTCATGATAGAGGGAAAATCGTCCAGAAAAATCTATTGTGGATCACAGGAGGAATTGGCTAGTTGATGGACCGAATAGACATTAGAGAAGTGGTTGGGTTACTCGCCTCAGATACTTACACTTGTGGCATTGTGGTTTTTAGATTGACAGACATGGGATCCATTTGATCCTCCTAGGTTGCGCTATGGCCTGTCCTGTTTGACCTGAGATCGAGACACAAGACTTGAGGTTCGAATGAACACGGGATCTTCTTACCGTGTGATGCTATGCTTACGGGATGTGAGTCGTCATGGCTTCGCGAGGGTTACCGTTGTGTCGACTTTCTAGTGATGACGGTAAACGAGAAGACCGCATTCCCCAGGACTCTCCAGGAGGCGAGGGCAGGCGATAGTGAGGCTATTGAGGTGGGCCGACTGAGGGGGAGCTTAGGAAGGATGGGAGGGGTTGAGTGTTAATTTTGTAAGACCGTGAAGGTAGTATGGAGTCGCGCATTTGACGGCTTGGGACGAACGACAGTAGGGCTATGTGTAATGGGCTAGATGGTTACACAGTTAGTATATATTTTATGAAACAACGTATATGAAGGTTAATGTAACCCATAATCTTATGGCTGTGATAATCTAAAGAAAAAAAAAAATCTAAATACCTGATATTAGTTAGAAACTTTAGTCAAATCATTTCCCACTATCCCGTAGGACGTCCTTAGGCTTCAGCATGAAAATAATTTGAAGATAATATGATGTGGCGACGTGCGGCGTCACTAAGGGATGTAAGAAAATCGAAATTGCTAAATCTCTCACACAAACATCAAATACCTTTAGATTATCAACAGCCATAAGTTATAGGGTACA
>JAGVVM010015567.1:0-11694 GCA_019149425.1 Psidium friedrichsthalianum | reverse complement strand
TTACTTCCCAATCTCTTGTGCCCCCCTTATCTCGACGAGTCAATAACTCTACAGTTACCACCTGGAGCCAACAATGGCTGACTACATGTAGGATTTCGATATTATTATCGTCATCTTCGTACCTTCATAAACGCGATCAATGCTTTTTTTTAAAAAAAAAAATTATATTTTCCTCACATTTTCCTGCAATTTTTCACTTGTGGAATCACCCTTTCCTTTCTAGTTTTCACACTTACTCCATATTTTTTACATCATACCATGACATGAATATGTGACATGCTGGAAAATTTGTCGTAGGGACGTGTCAACCTCCCCCCGTGAAGGGCTATTTGCATGGTCTTGTTGACTAGCCCACAATCTGTTCGAATGCCGAGATCGGGATACCACACAGTCACGATTTGCGGCCCCCCATCAATATGATTTGACTTACAACCGAACGGATTGAAGGATACCCGAAACAAGCCGCCATCGCGATTTGAGTTCAGAGCTTTCTAGACAATTTTGATTCAAGAATACACCTCGCATACAGTTAGGGCACCACTATGCACGGATAATCTCGGTAAATACGGAGCGGATGGACTCTTGTGTAAATAAATTAATTCTGAATATAGCATTTTTGTTGGTTGAAAATTTGTGTCGACCGAATGGATATTTGCCCCACAAATGTTCTCCACTATTTCAGGAGAATTCGTCAAACAACAAATTGTCGAAATAGATATTGGATATTGGTATCGCACTGATAATTTAGAAGGAAGTAGGAATTATGTTAGATAAATGGAAGTAACAATATGGTTATTCTCCTTATTCTAATTAACCCAATACATAATAAGGGGTTTTATATGACCCATTGTTGTACATAAACAAATGACCAATTTTGTTATCGGACCAGTAAAACAGCCTTTGCATAACCAAAGGTCATCAGCTCGGTCAAAGAAGAAGTCGCCAATGATATTTTGACCAAGAGTCAATTGAAAAGAATCGATAACTCATCAATAAAGTCATCGACAACATATGCAACGATGAGACCATTCACGCCGGTCGGAAAAGTTCATTTGACGACCAGTTCTTTCGTCACGCATTTTGCTCAGCGGTGTTGAGAGTTTGAAGACCAAAAGCGGACGGATCAATTCTAATAAGTACCTCACCACCTCCAACACATGGGATAGGTAGTAAGTCCAATATCTATGACACCAGTAAAACCCATGATAAGTAAACAACTTACACAAAGCATCTAATCACACACGATAAACTCGTGGCGGACCGTTTTTATGACAAAAGACAATGAGAGAGAGAGAGAGAGACAGAGAGAGACAGAGAGAGTTTTCTTGAGAGTCCTAATTCTTTTACCCCACTCGATCTAAATCTCATCACTGTCGGGAAGCAGAGAGAGAGAGAGAGAGTGTTCTTACTTGGGACCCAATCTTTTACCCACTTCAGATAAAACTCCTCCTGTGGGGATCACCTTACCGCTGGCGATAATATGGATAACTTATCAAACCACCGGGACCTTACTCCGTCCTCTAGCATAATCGGCGTTCCCTTCGGCCCTTTATAGCATGAATGGGACCGTGCGCAACTAGAACTTGGACATATCCCCTTCCTATATGCAACCGACATGCAAAATTATAGACAGGGGCAGTTCAATCCACACCTAAAACCGTGAACCGGATCATTATCACTGATTCTAGATTTTAGGAATCGGGATTGCCCAGTAACGTGACGGTCTGGTTCTGTCCTGTTCCGGTGCTCACCCTGTGGTACTATTTCGCGCGGTCCATGCGCATATGTCCAAAATAGAAAGCAACGTGAGATAGCTATATTAATTTCTCTTGCTACAACCCACATCGCTATATTTATGTAACGAGCGAGAAGAAGCGACTGCAAGACAGTCTTGGCTTGCTGGGCTACCGACTCGAGCATAATTCAGCCATGGCATTTCTGGTTTTACAGGGAGCTTGCACTCTTGGCTTCGTGCTCGTTCTCTGTAACACAGCTTATGCTTCCAAAGCTCAGCCCAAATACGAACCACCACATTGTTCAACTGGAGTAGCTTTCCCTCCGTTTCCTCTTCGGGGCTGCCTCTTCGGCATACCAGGCATCCTAATATTGTCCTCTCCTCCTCCTCCTCTCCTCCTCCTCTTCTTCTTCTTCTTATTTTGTTGTTTTTTTGCTTCCTTCGACATTTGTTTTTTGGCCATACGATAAGGTGAGCTTGAGTTTACTACGTTTCTTATTGTTTTTTTTTTTTTTGAAGTATGAAGGTGCAGCAAAAATGGATGGCAAGGGTCCAAGCATTTGGGATACTTTCACTCACAAATATCCAGGTCTCTCTCTGATCATGCACGTCAATTACATGTATTCTTACATTTCGAATGAAGTCAGAGCATTGTGACTTTTGAGATTTGAAAGGCTCTAGATCTTGCAACGTAAAAAATGAAGTTGGGGCATGAGATTTGTAACCCTCTGGACCTGCAACGTAAGATGAAGTATTGATGGTTTCATAAGAGCTGGTCATTTGAACACATGACGAATTAAGAAGATGTGTCTGCATTATTTATCACCTACAAAAATTCCCAACTTGCGCGGATAAATTCCGGGCATTTCAAATATTTCTGTTTTTTTTACTAAACTTGTGGACTATATTAAAAGGCAAAATGCGAGCTTTAGTATGCATGTGGCCCAGATATGAGCTAAGATACGGTAGGAAATCGAACATATATATCATTTGATTAAATGCGTGTGGCCCAGATATGCGCTCGAGTATGCATGTGAATCCCCGGTTCCGACGGCTCGAGTAGGATTGAGTGAGACGAGAATAAGGCATAGAATTCCAACGCTTGAAAATTTGCGAGTGTTGGTTAAGTTATAGGATGCCATAGTACGTTGTGCTTTAATAACTTACACTTTTAGAATAAACAGTTGCACGTTCCATTTCGACATTTCGAATTTAATTATTGATAACATTTTGACAAGATCTTTTCTCATGTCGCTTTATTTTTGGGAAATTGAGAAGGATACTTTAAATTAGTGTCACACAATCCTACTCGAGCTCATAGCTGGGCCGCACGCATTTAATCAAATGATATGTGTTCGATTTCCCCTGCAGCATTCATTGCTTTAATGTTATTTTGGGAGGCTTTGCAGCATAATATCGGAGTGGAATATGGTATCGAAGTTGAATTTCACTTCCTTATACTCCCATTTAATATTGTATTTCTCGTCTCCAGTGGTTTCAATGCACTTTATATTGATTATGGTCATTAGTCAAATAAATCCTAAACCTATTGCAATGGTGTCATTTAGTTCTAAACTTTTTTTTTTTTTACTAACTAAAGCATAAACCTTTTGTATTTGCGCCAATACAATCTATCCGACCACTTTTGGTTGAAAATCACTAACATGAACGCCGACTGTCCTATGTAGAGCAGCCACGTAGACAATTTTTAAAAATAATTTATATTTTTTATTTTTTTTTTTTTTCCTTTTGTTGATTATCGATTTTCTCAAAGCAAACATAAGAAAAAACAGTTTCTGCTACGGTTTTGTCTCACTATCGCCTGTTAGGATCGATTGATAGGTCTTCGGATTCTGTATTAAATGAAAAAGCAACGAAGTACATTGAAAATAAAAATTGCATGTGATTATTGATTGAAACAATTATCCAACGATTTCATTGACAGTTTTGGCCATTCCTCGGATGTAGATAGTTTTGGACCTTAGCAAGTCCTTTAAAAGGCTCAAAGGTAGATAGGGAAAGGAACTCCCCATTATGGTGGAAGGATCTCTCCTAAGTTCTCTCCGTATTCCCTCTTTCCAGAGAAAAATATATATTTGGATGGAACTTGGGGGCCTCTAGTATTGGAGTTGGCGAATACTTTAGGAACCCTTATTTCTCATATTGGACATGTCCACATGAGCTTAGGAAAATCGAAATATGGGCCAACGACATATGACCCATACGCACATGTGAATTAGAAATTCGGTAGTATGGTGTGAAGCTTTTTGACCATGAATCTCTATATTTTTCTCCTTTCTTCTCATCCAAGCATGATTCCTCGACTTTTAGAATCCTTTTGTTAATTTAATAGTATGGTATGGTTTAGTATGCTCTTCACTCGCCACTCTGAGTGGAACTTGTGAATTAGAAATTTCTGGCACCTTGAGGGTTGAGCCTTAAGATTGAGTTTAGAAAACTAAAAGGCAATCCCCTAAGTATGTCTGAGAGGGGACTTGGCATTGGGGATAGCATACCTATTTTCAGATTCAAGTGTATCTCCGCTTCCTTCCTCCCACTGCCCAGACAGCGGGCGGGGTACCGCTCCTCTAGGAGCGGACGACGGCCCTGCTCGACGGTGAGTGGGTGAGGGCTTGGGGGCACTACCCCCGAAACAACATCAAGTTTTGGACTTGTGTTTAAGTTGGTCCTTTTGTTGTGGGATCAAAGAGATTTGAATAGACTAGAGTTTTTGGCCCATTGTAAGTCTTATATATTGTAATCGTATGAGAGATCATTGTAACAAGTGGTTGTGGTTGAAAGACTCAAATATTTTAATGAAATCCATTTGCAAGACGTAAACCTATTCTAGGGTAAACCTAGGTAAATTCGTGTGTCGTTCTTTTCTATTTATTGTGATTTTTCTAATTCAATTTAGGACATAACCCATGACCCTAAAACACTTACTAAATGAGCAACTAAGGAAAAGTTTTTTAGGTTCAACGAACTTTTTCCACGTGTTATGAACGTTTGCTATCTTGAGAATTGGAATGTTTTGGATGAAACAGGCTCAATAAATATCATAGACATACGCTTTAGCAGAACGATTTTGACGATGATCGGTTTTGTTGCCATGAATGACAGGCAAAATAGCTGATGGAAGCAACGGGGATGTGGCTATCGATTCGTACCACCGGTACAAGGTGCCTAATCAGCATTGAATTCCACTAACTAAATTTCATGTCGGCAAAAGAAAAGTGGAACAGAAAATGTTTTGACTCCTAACGATTGATTTGCTTTCCTCTTCTTTATTTCCAGGAAGATGTGGGGATAATGAAGGAAATGGGATTAGATGCCTACAGATTCTCAATCTCATGGTCTCGAATTTTACCTAGTAAGACCATCCCCTTTGCATTGCTCTTTTTTATATTTTCCCTCCCTCCATTAGAGATTATTTTTGTCTCATTGCATGAGGCTACAAAAGCGTCTGGTATAAGGCTGTCGAAAAGCCCGATCCAACCTGGCCGGAAAATTTAGGGTCTTCTGGGTCAGGTCTCATTCAATTTGGGTAATAAGTACTTTATTCAGACAGCTCGGGTAGTTAATATTCCGATCCGGACCCTCGACATCCCTAGTCTGGGAGCTAATCAGGAGATGTATTGATTTTCAGAGGGAAAGCTAGAGGGAGGCATCAACGAGGAAGGAGTGAAGTACTACAACAACCTCATCAATGAGCTCCTTGCCCACGGTCTCGGCTCCATTTTACTTCTTTTCACTTGGTTCCTTTCTGTTTCATATCATTTATATATAAATCACTCCCTAGTAAAGTAGAGATTTTGATTCGTCGTCGTCGTCGTCGTTGTTGCTGCAGGTATTCAGCCTTTTGTTACACTATTTCACTGGGACCTTCCCCAAGCCCTAGAGGAGGAATATGGTGGTTTCCTGAGTTCCCACGTTGTGTAAGTCAAAAGAGATTTATTCTTTAAACTTAGCCGTGAATTACTAAGGTTGAGATTTGCATTTTGCCGCCGCCTTAATTAGGGATGATTTTCGGGACTATGTGGATTTGTGCTTCAAGGAGTTCGGGGACAGAGTTAGACATTGGATAACTTTGAACGAGCCGTGGTCGTACGCTAGCAGCGGGTATGCCAATGGACAGTTGGCACCGGGTAGGTGCTCCGATTGGCAGATGCTCAACTGCACGGGCGGCGATTCGGGCACCGAGCCGTACATCGTCGGACACAACCAGCTTCTTGCTCATGCAACTGCTGTTAAATTGTACAGAGACAAGTACCAGGTGTCCAATCTCTTTGACAATTTACGATGGCTCATGATTAAGTGCGATCAAATTAATCTTTCACCTCTTAATCAATTGAGCCGTAGAAAACAGAATTGACAAAAAAAAAAGAATGTTATAGACTCGATCTACCAACAAGAAAAAAAAATGCTCATGAATTTCGAATTGAATGGTAGAAAAAAAAAACATCTAACGGGAGTTTAAATTGACTTGAACAATTTGACTGAAAAACAAAAGTGACTTTTGCAGGCATCTCAAAAAGGAGCAATAGGAATAACATTGGTTTCCCATTGGATGGTGCCTTACTCAGATGCAAAGCATAATCAAAATGCAGCACTAAGAGCCCTGGACTGGATGCTGGGATGGTGAGTGTACTTCTACAAATAACTAAACACGCACATTTAATATTCCCAAGACATATAATTTGAGACTCATAAACTACTTATCAGTTTCATTAAATGGTGAATCATTGGGAAAATATGTCATTCCTTTTCAGGTTCTTGAACCCGATAACGTACGGCAACTATCCACACAGCATGCGCTCGCTCTTGGGGAAAGGCTTCCCAAGTTCACCAAGGAGCAGTCGCTGCTGGTGAAAGGATCATTTGATTTTCTCGGGTTGAACTACTACACTGCGAACTACGCAAAGTACATGCCTGACTCGAATGCTTTGAATTCTAGCTACCTAACCGACGCTCGCGCGAACCTCTCGAGTAAGAAACACGATATCAATTTGGATGACATTAATCGCCGTCTCGATGAAGTTCTTTTCTAATAAATTCGTGACGGTTTCTTGTAGCTGAACGCAACGGGATTCTAATTGGCCCAGGGGTACGTTTGATTCCTCATGCAACTTTTGTGTGGCCTTCTTTGGGTTCATACCTTAATTGAGTATTTGCAAACATTAAAAAGTAGTAACTAAAACTCAAGAGAATTAGGTAAATTTTCGAGTTAATTTTTTTTAACCATCATATTTATGATCCTTATGAATTTTTTTGCAGGCTGCTTCAAGTTGGCTATTTGTTTATCCCAGCGGAATACAAAGTCTTTTGATGTACGTAAAGACTAAGTACCAAAATCCACTCATTTACATCACTGAGAATGGTGAGAAATATTATTTCGAATGATTAGTTAACTGAAATCGCGAGTCAATAGTTCTTTATGATTAATTACTCTTTTTTCTCAAACCCCATGTCTTGGTTTTGGCCATCAGGAATCGATGAGTTCAATAACTCTACGTTACCACTGGAGCAACAATTGGCTGACTACATGAGGATCGATTATTATTATCGTCATCTCTCGTACCTTCATAAAGCGATCAAGTAAAAAAAAAATTATATTTTCCTAATTTTCCTGCAATTTTTCACTTGTGGAATCACCTTTTCCTTTCTAGTTTTTAACTTATTTATATTTTTTTACATCATACATGACATGAAATGTGACATGTGGAAAATTTGTCGTAGGGACGGTGTCAATGTGAAGGGCTACTTTGCATGGTCGTTGCTAGACAATTTCGAATGGAGCTCGGGATACACAGTCCGATTTGGGATCAACTATGTTGACTACAAGAACGGATTGAAGCGATACCCGAAACAGTCTGCGATTTGGTTCAAGAGCTTTCTAGACAAAATTTGATTCAAGAATACATCGCATACATATGACATATGTTCCGATGATCTGAGTAAATAAGGATGCGATGGACTCTTGTGTAATAAATAATTCTGAATAAGCATTTTTGTTGGTGAATTTCGTGAGAATGAATTTGCCAATATGTTTCACTATTTCAGGAGAATTTCAATAACAAATTGTCGAAATAGATATTGGATATTTGGTATCGCACTGATAATTTAGAAGGAAGTAGGAATTATGTTAGATAAATGAGAAAATATGGACTTATTCTAATTAACAATACATAATAAGGGTTATATGAATTTGTTGACATAAACAAATGACCAATTTTGTTATCGACCAGTAATAAGCTTGATCACCAGAAGTCAAGTCTGGTCAAAGAAGAAGTCGCCAATGAATGAAAGGTCAACTTGAAAAGAATCGATAACTCATCAATAAAGTCATCGACAACATATGCGATCGATGAGAGCATTCAGCAGTCGGAAAAGTTCATTGACGACCAGTTATTGCAGATTTTGCTTAGTGTTGGAGTTTGAAGACAAAGCGGACGGATCAATTCTAATAAGTACCTTACCACCCTCAACACATTGTTAGGCAGTAGACCAATATCTATGACAAGTAACATGATAAGAACAACTACAGTCAAGCATCTAATCACCACCCGATAAACTCGTGGTGACCGTTAAGACAAAAGACATGAGAGAGAGAGAGAGAGAGAGAGAGAGAGAGAGAGAGAGAGAGAGAGAGAGAGTTCTTACTTGAGGACTAATTCTTTTACCCACTTCGATAAATCTCTCCTGTGGGGCTTCACCTTATCGTGGCGATAATATTGATAATTACAAACACTGGACCTTACTCTTCCCAGATAATCGTAGCGTGTCCCTATAGTAGTGAATTGGTGAAGCGCGCAATAGAATTGGACATATATGCCAACGACATCATGCCTTGTTTCTCATCAGGCAAAACTTCATTGACATTCTTCAAGTCAACCATGAGTGTGTTAAAGTCATCTAAGCGGGCTCTAATAGATGTGCCTTCAATTGCGGAATTGAGACATCCTTTCGAGCATATACATGCGATTGTTCAAACCCTTTATCACATAAAATGTCTAAAGTTTTGCGCACAATGTTGCGGCATCCTTCTCTTCGGCAATTCAATCAATACCTTATCCGACTAATTCAATAGAATAATGTTTTCCCCTTCCCCATGAACTCTACCTTATCGACTTCTTTCATTTTTCTAGCAATGAATCCATACCACCCAATATCTTCCCCAAACCCTAGGTTATTAACAGAGTACGCATCTTAATATTCCAAAACTTAAAGTTGTTCCTCCCATTTAACTTATCAATCTGAACTTTTGATTTGGACATAATTGTAAACAAAATGTTTCCCGATAGTGATGAGACAATTAAAAACTTCATATCAACTCTCAATCTTAATGCCTTGTGAACATAAAGTGAAAGCTAAAGGATCATACAATTCAACTCTAATGCGAGAAGAAAAATTACTAAAGAAATCAACCAGAAACTTTCCCCGAACCAAATGACTCACTTGTTCAATACTACTAACTATTACAGGAGGATGTCGTCCCCTCGAGACTACTAGTAGCTTCGATTGTTGAATCTCGTGCAAGTTAGGTTATTATATGATGCCCCAAAACGTCATGCACAACACATCTATTTTTCGAGTATTACTCATAATTACTATTGACATGCGGAAGCACGACAAAATTTTCAAGACATTCCACACAAGAAACACACGAGTTTATTTTATATACATGTGCTTCTTTATATTAACATTACTAGTCACCAACTTGATACAATATTCAAATAAATAGATTGCATTAGAAAAGTCCTGGGAAGATCGGGTCAATCAGCACCTCTACATCCATACTAACCCAAAAGCAAGCCTAAACATTAACCAAAGCACCATCCACTCAAGGGATGATGACCACCAGTATTGTCTCGTCCCTCCATCATCATTTCCAAGTGTCGCAACCCGATCTCCGAAAATATGATCAGGCTAATGGATTACTAAGCTTCCAGAGTGAGCTTAGCTCAGGCCCTCCTAGGCCCATACCAAATTGCGATGGATTATCAGATTCAACCTTAGGTGTGGTCGGGTGACATGTGCATAGATATACATGCTTTCGGAGTCGCCACTAATCTTTAAGAGAGGCAGATCAGAACCTCGTTGGACATTTGGAGTACCTATACGACTCCAACGGAATTAGAGATTTGTGATTGGGGACTTAGTTACGTCAATGTTGCCATTGACGCCCTTTCAATACTCAAGTTGAGTGATTTTCTAACTATGATTTCATGCGGATGGCTCAAGAATGGAAAAGCTCTAAAATCTAGGAGTTCATACAAACAAGAATGTTTAACCTACCAATCACAATCAATAGGATAGGCCCGCAAAGCAAGTATTCAGAATATGTGGATAAAACGCATGAAAACAATACGTGGCATCTTTAGTATAGCCCTAAAGGTTTAGAGAATGGGTGTATAAAGATTTGGACAGAATTTGGGATGATTTAGAGGCGATTTGCCCATCAAAGGTAAAATCGTCATTTTGGGGGACAATTTGCCCAAAAGGGTAAAATTATCAATTTTGAAGGGATTTGCAACCAAAATCATCAAAAATAAAGTTGGCCAATTGAATATATCTGTTTCCCAATTTTTTAGATTTTCTGAAAAAATTCGGATTTTTTGGAGATAATTTGCCTATGAGGGGGAAAATCATCATTTCAAGAAGAATCGGGGGCCAAAATCATAAAATATGAGTTTGGCCAGTCAAGCTTGACCATTTTCCATTTTTTGTAATTTTTTGAAATTTTTCGAGACCATTTACCCATAACGGGCAAAATCATCATTTTAAAAAGATTGGATGGGAAAAACTATCAAAAATAGACTTGATTGGTTAAAACAACTCACTTCCTAACTTTTGAGGCTTTTGGGAATTTTTTTATAATTTTTTTATAATTTTTTAGGAATTTTCTTTTTTTCTGGATTTTGAAATTGGTGATTTTCTTTTAATATTTTTGAATTTTTAATTTTTTTAATATTTTTTAGACCAGGTCGAGTTGATCCAGCCCACACCTCACGAGCGTCCAGCTCAGACCAAAAGGGTCCGAACGGTTTAGGCCTAAAAACAACATAGTTTTGGTCATTTTTTGAAATTTTGAATTTTTAAATTTTTATTAATTTTCTGTTTTTTTAATCTAATTATTAATCCTACGGTCAGGATTAGGCCACATGACTAGCCCATGGCCCTTGAGTAATAATAAAAATGTATTTGACCCAAAGATTCTTTACATAGGAGTTTTTATCAAATGCAATTTGCATTTTCCCAAAAGGCTTTAGGTTGTCAACCTTAACATTTTCCCAAAACCCATTTCCAAAGCCAAACCAAGCACAGCCTAATACCGCTAATTAATTTTGATGTTGGCATTAGAAATTGGAATAGAAATTGTTCAACTCCTAGTGATAAATTGTTTTCTTCTTTTTTTTCCAAGAAGTAGGGATAATGAAGGAAATGGGATTAGATGCCTACAGATTCTCAATCTCATGGCCTCGAAATTTACCTAGTAAGACCATCACTTTTCTGTCTAATAGCATAAAAAAAATCAAATAAGGATCATAGTAAAAAAAAAAAAGTCTTATGTCTATTATACATTAGCTAATTCGTTTTTTTTTTTTATCAGAGACTAATTTTATTCTAAACTTTTCAATTTTACTGATTTATTCCTAAATCTTTTGACAATTTGTCAATTTAATCATTTCAAGATATTTTGGCCGGAAATCATTGATGTGACAGTTTCATCATGTAGGATGGCCGGCTTCTCCGTCAGTAAATGCTAGTCAAAATTGGCCAAAAATACTACATTGGCAAATCATCAAGAGACTTAAAACTAAATTGATAAAATATAAAAGTTTAGAACTAAATTAGTAGCCGTACAATTTTTTCCAATAGAAATGCGTATGCTTAATCGTGCCAATTTTTTTTTTTTTTTATGATAGTTGATCACGAAATGTGCTGGCTTTCCATTA
>JAGVVM010015566.1:0-10810 GCA_019149425.1 Psidium friedrichsthalianum | reverse complement strand
GGAAAAATTCCCAGATAGCCTTTCCCCTTCGGTTGGTCACCTCAGGGTAGCTAATCCTGAGTGAGCGTCGACCAGGGTGTATTAACGAAGCGTTTCCATTCATTTAGAAATTCTGACAAATGGGTCGAATTTTCAAACTGTCACACTAGTCCCCTGGATAGGACCGACCCCACCAGTATACGCTATCCTATGCTAGGATTAGTGGTGAGCTTATTGAGTTTCGACTCACGGGCGGTGGTTGCCCTTCTTCTTACAGATCCAGGTCACCCGTGATGGCTGCACCACCGATGCTTTTTGGACTGCCAGTGCAGATGGATACCCAGATCACCCTCCATTTTGATATGCACGTGTAATGTGGCATAGGCATGTGACGACTGTACTAGTAGATCAGGGTGGACCCTACCTTGTACCCCATAGATTCGAAGCCTGGTATAGGGAGGGCCTGTATGGCTTTGAGGGACCCCAGAGAGATTCTCCGATCCCTATGGAAGACGACCCTATCCTGTTGCAGCCAGCTGAGTATGGTGGCGAGGTGATCGACCCCGACCCACTACAGGAGTTGCCGTCCCCAGGACGTTCTGAGATTGACGGCCACGAGGAGGGTGACGCCATGGACACTGACGAGGAGAATCCAGAGGAGGATCTAGAGGAGGACCCCGAGGAGGATCCCGAGGAGGAGCCTGAGGAGGACTGAGTCCTGCTGTTACTGGTTTGATTTTGGAGATAGCGAGAGCGTAGGTGTCATGACCATAGGATGAGGTTTGCTTTGGAGGTCTGTACTTAACGCTCGATTATATATATATATATATATATATATATATATATATATATATGTGATGTTGTTTCCTTTTGTAAAAGTGTTCTTGTCTCTTCATACTACCCTATATTCTTGTGCTTGTATGCATGTGTGGAAGGCACGCTTCCGCAGGTTGTTGTCGTTTTGCGCTAGACCATAGCGTCGTCTGGCCGCGATGTGCATCCTGGGCCGTCGCTATTCGCAGGCCAGGCGTACGCAGTGTGACAGTCCGAAAATTAGACCCATTTGTCAGAATTTCTAAATGAATGGAAACACTTCATTAATACACTCTAGTCGACGCTCACTCAGGATTAGCTACCCTGAGCTGACCAACCGAAGGGGAAAGGCTATCTGGGAATTTTTCCCAATCAGCCGCCCGTTGGTCTGAGACTGAGACAGGGTCGGTATTTAATGAAATTGACCACAAAATGAAATCCGACATTGGACAATCGAATTAGTAACGTAAACACAATGAGGAAATGAAGTCAGTTTCAAAAGGTCAACAGAAGGTCAGACAGCCGGTGCACGTCGAGAAGCAAGACGTGAATGGAAAATTACCCAAATGCCCCGGTAAATGCTCAGACCTTAGAATGAGACTAATTAGGATTTCGGAGAATAGATTCGACGGACCGACACCAAAGCCAGTCCAAAATTCGTTCGCGCTCGGGACCCGATCGGTGCATTTGGCACGCAAATCGAGGCAAGTCAAATCAGATGTCACATCAATCAGATGTCACATCAATCAATCAAGTGTCATGTCAATCAATCACATCAATCATGGCACAAATTCCAAAGAAAATCAAATCCATCAATCAAGTCATGGTCACTATTTAACCTACTCCCACTATAATCTTTATTTTTGAAAATCAAGTATTATAATCTCTCACTCTCATTCTCTCTCCTCCCCTCCCATTTTCGGCCGAAGATCCCATCCTCTCTCTCTCCCCCTCGTGATCTCTCTCGGCCTCCTCCATTCGCCGCCCGTCCGCCGTCGTGGAGCACGCCACCGCCGCCGGCCGGTCTCCTCCACGCCACGGTAAGCCTCTAACCCTCTTCCTCTCTTCTTTTCGTGGCTTGAGGGACCACCATGGATGGCCGACCGACCTCATTCCTCTCTCCTTCCTCTCGGTTCCAGCCCGTACCGCCGTTCCCGTCGCCCGTCCGCCGCCCGTCCCGACGCCAACGGCCACCGTCAACCGTCGTCCTCACTTGGTGAGCCTCTCTAGCCTGTCCTCCCTTCATCCCCGTGGCCATGTGGCCCTTGGAAAGCCCCCGAACTCACCTCATTCTCTCCCTCTCTCTCGGTTAGTCTTCGTCGCCGTGAGCTCCGCCGGCCGCCGTTCGCCCGTCCCGTCGCCATCCCGCCGTGACCAGCCCCTAGGTAAGCTTTACTCACTAATCTTGACCTAGGCTAGTTGTATGCATATGTGGTTGGTTGGTTTAGTTGCTAATTAAGGTAATTAATGAGTGTTATGTGGACTTAAGCCTAATGGGCCTTGGTTTAGTTGTGCGTGCACTTGGGCCGTGCGTGTGGGCTACGTGAGAGATTAATTTGGGCCTTGAAGCTATGTTAATGGGCTGGAATTAGCGATGTGGGCGTGAGAATGAATGGGCCTAAGAGTTCTAATGGGCTTGGGGTTGTAATTTCATGCTAATTGGGCCAAAATAAATCTAATTGAACCCAATTTGGTTAATGGGCCTAGTTTGGACGAAAGTGGGTATTAATTGGGCCCAACTTGTAAATTTGAATATTAATTTATGAGGCCCATTAATGTACATGGACCTGGATGACTAAATGGGCCTAAAGTGGACTAATTGGGCCTAATTGACTAACTCTTGAAAATGGGCTTGGGCCCTACACGAAAATTTAATAATAATGGGCCTTAATTATATAATGGACCTAAGAATTTATTTATGGGCCTAAGGTTGGTTAGTTAGTGGGCCTTAGTTACTAATTGGGCTTTACTTAACTCAATAAGCCCAACTGGGTTTAATGGGCCGAACCCACTATATTAGACCTTGAACCTTAATGGGCCCGACTTGTCTATTGGACTTTGAACTCTATAATGGGCCGACTTACCTTAGTGGACTTAATTACCTTTGTGGGCCTTGGGCCTTGGATCGGGCTTTAGGCCCAATTGAACTTGAATCTTCTAATTGGACCTTGAACCAACTTTGCCTATTTCAACTACACCCAAGGGATTGTTAAATCGTTAAATCGTTAGTCGTGGGTTATTAACTCCCGGGGGACTAACATGGGTGTCCGGGCTTGGGCCGAGTTATCAATCCGCTAAGATGAGGGTCCAATTATTATGGGTCTGACCCGAGTATTGGTATGGGGTTTTCCATCGAACCTGTCTGGCTAAGGAATCGTACATGGGGCCTTTGAATCTCGTATGGTTTGGCTTATTGAGCACGAGAATGTTTGATGGTTGCTTGGTGTGCTCTATACTTGTGCATATATGCCATTTCATGCATGCTCTATGTCTGATCTGCTGATTGCAATCATGTGGCCCCGCATACATTGAGAGCATGGCATGAGTCACCAGAGTTGTGACGTGAGAATGTGCCCAGAGGGGAAATGGAGAGAAAAGGGAGACCAACGTAAGGCGTTCGAGACGCAGTGTGGTATTTGCCGAATGGCTGAGAATGAGCCCTGATGGGAATTGGAGCGATAGACGGGCATGTTCCACTGGGAACCGACATGGCCGACTGAGGCCTGATTCATTGCATATGGCATTGTGATTGACTGCTGTTATTGCCTGTCTATATCTTGTGAATCGTATCGATATACCGTGCCTATTTATTTTCGTGTTGAGGGTGCTAGTACCGATGAAACTGAGAGTAACTGAGCCTAGACCGTGAACCTAGTCCACTGGATAGGACCGACCCCGCTAGTATGCGCTATCCTACGTTAGGATTAGTGGTGAGCTTGCTGAGTTTCGACTCACGGGCGGTGGTTGCCCTTCTTTTACAGATCCAGGTCACCCATGATGGCTGCACCGCCGATGCTTTTTGGACTGCCAGTGCAGATGGACACTGAGATCACCCTCCATTTTGATATGCACGCCACTCTGTGGCATAGGCATGTGACTACCGTGTTAGTAGATCAGGGTGGACCTTATCTTATACCCCATAGATACGAGGCCTGGTTTAGAGAGGGCCTGTATGGCTTCGAGGGACCCCAGAGAGACTCCCCGATCCCCATGGAGGACGACCCGATCCTGCTGCAGCCAGCCGAGTATGGTGGTGAGGTGATCGACCCCGACCCACTGCAGGAGTTACCGTCCCCAGGACGTTCCGAGGTCGATGGTCACGAGGAGGGTGACGCCATGGACACAGACGAGGAGGATCCCGAGGAGGACCCAGAGGAGGACCCCGAGGAGGATCCCGAGGAGGAGCTCGAGGTGGACTGAGTCCCGATGTCCTGGTCTAGATTTTGAGAGCGTAGATAGCATGACCATAGCGAGGTTTTCTTTTGGGGTCTGTACCTAACGCTTTATGTATATATATGTATGATGGGTATTACCTTTTGTAAAAGTGTTCTTGTCTTTCATACTACCCTGTGTTTTATGCATGTATGTATGTGTAGAAGGCACGCTTCCGCAGGTATTCGATTGTCGTCGGTTTGCGCTAGCGTCGCTTGCCGCGATGAGCACCCTGGGCCGTCGCTACTCGTAGGCCAGGCGTACGCAGGGATTCGACTAATGGTTATGAACAGGAGTGTCGCGGGCTCGATTGGGGCTCGGGGTGTGACACGCAGGGTTCTTCACGATATGAGCAGGGATGTCGCGGGCTCGGTTGGGGTTCGGGGCGTGACATTTTGTGGTTAATTCCATTAAATACCGACTCTGTCTCGGTCTCAGGCCAACGGGCGGCTAATTGGGAAAAATTCCCAGATAGCCTTTCCCCTTCGGTTGGTCATCTCAGGGTAGCTAATCCTGAGTGAGCGTCGACCAGAGTGTAATAATGGAGTGTTTCCATTCATTAGAAATTCCGATAAATGGGTCGAATTTTCAGACTGTCACATATGGTGTCACGCCCCGAACCCCAAATCGAGCTCAGGACGTCCTTGTCATCTCATACGACGAATCCTGCGTACGCCTGGCCTACGGTTAGCGACGGTCCAGGATGCACATCGCGGCCAGACTACGCTAGCGCAAAACTACAAAGACCTGAAACCTGCGGAAGCATGCCTTCTATACATACAAGCATACATACACTAGCGGGGTAGTACACAAGAGAAGGAAATACACACACAAAACATCATATCATATATATAAAGAGCGTTAGGTACAGACCCCAAAAGAAACTCACACTATGGTCAAGTGACCCTACGCTCTGACGACCTAACTCGACGTCGGATGTCGTCACTCCAGCGGCTCCTCCTCTGGGTCGTAATCTGCCCAAGGGTCGTCCTCCTCCTCTGGATCTGACTCCATAGCCTCGCCCTCGTCATGGCCATCGACCTCCATGCGGCCCGGGACGGCAGCTCTGCCAATGGGTCTGGATCTATCACCTCTCCTCCATAGGTAGCGGAGTGGAGAAGACCAGGGTCCTCCTCCATAGGTACGGGGGCGTGTCGCGACCCGAAAGATAATTTTCAAAATCGAGTGAACGGATTATTAGGTCAATTAATTAGATTAACTAACCTAACGCGGACCCTCCAAGCCCTACCGAATCGCAACTTGATTTTTTTGTACAAATGATTTTTAAGATTTGGAGTCGCCACTAATCGTTCTTGGTAGGTCGATTAGAAACCTAAATAAATTAGCGGGAGAACTAATTTATTTCTGCGAACCAGAGATTATGAGTTCGGGGACTTGGTTACGTTAGATTTCTCTAACGCCCTTTCGGTACCAATTTCATGAAAAATCATTTGGGATGACAAGGTTTGGATCAAACTGATCAGAAGGGTAAAATGGTCATTTTTTAAGGATCTGGGAGTGAAAACAGGTCAAACCAGTTGAATGTGGTCATTCTTTATTTTCCACAATTTCTGTGAATTTTTCGAGATTTTTCGAGACAATTTGCCCATGAGGGACAAAATCGTCATTGCCCATAAGGGGGGCAAAATCGTCATTTCCAAATATTGGAGGGGCAAAATTGCCGGAAATAGGATTGGTCGGTCAAAACGACCCGTTTCCTAATTTTTGAGATTTTAGAGAATTTTTTGAATTTTTCATTTTTTTTGAATTTTTTTTTTAAGAATTTTTTTAAAAATTTTTTTTATGATTTTTATGGAATTTTTTGTTATTATTTTTATTGAATTTTTTATGATTTATATATATATATATATATATATATATTTCAACGCCATCTCGATCGTTGATCAGTTGGTGTCTTGAAAACGCATGACTTTCCCTCGCAAAATATGTAGCTCAAACAGGTATTTTGGAGACAACTAGATCTTAGGGCATGCCGAGCGTAAATTATGACTCTATCGTGCATTTTTGACTTTTGTGTTTTAATTTTGAATTAGGAGTACTCTTTTAATTGGGATATCAGGCGGACCATCATCTATAACACCCAAATTTCAACTTGAAATACATAGTCACATGGAGTACTATTGTTGCTAAACCTCATCAAACAACTCGTGTTCACCTCTAGGTCCTTCAGCCTTCATACCAACTTCACTCAATCCAAGAATCAACATCCGTCTCGCTACACTTAACCATTGAATTGCTCAATTCAGAATTAAAAAGGAAACCATTCAAGCATTAACAATGACATGCAAGTCGTTAAAAAAGGTTTATCATGCACTAACACTACCAAAACTGGACCCTTCACATGCGGCCAAGCTCAATCTACCGCCAAATTCACAGATTTGTCCACCAATTCCACAAATCCCACTCTCACAGATATCAATCGTGGTGAAGCAACAATATTCAAGTCAATCAAAGTTCCTGGCACGTTAACATCGCCAAGACCGAGCCTATCTCTCTCGACCAACCTCATTTTACTGCTTAAATCGACGATCCATCCACCGATTCCATAAATCCTATCTTTAAGCAAGACTATCACGTTGGATTTCAAGACATATGACCAAAAATTAACATTCTGACAGTAGATGGGTTAGAATTCTACTCGCCTCTAGTCCACGCGCATGACCGCCGCAAGACGCGCCACCGCTCACGAGCCTCCTTCCTCTTTCACGCTAGTCAGAGTTTCAAGCTCCTCCCGTTCGGTGCAAGGAGGAGATCCTGCGTTGGAACGTTGCTGCCCTTCATACAGTGTACTCGACCGTGGCTAGCCTGCAAATATCGAGGCGACCTCGCTCAAAGTCATACCCATTCCGTGTCTTGATCCCAAAAAATTGGTTCTCCTCCCGAGGAGAAAATAGCTCAGCCCCCCTGTCGTCAAGGAAGTTGAGCAGAGCCGACGTCTGGCGCTGAAACAGCTCTTGCCCCGTAGAAATATGAATTACTCGTACTTGTTGAAATCTTCCCAGTCGCCGTTCTTGTTGCTCGCCATAGCTCTTGTCACCCCTTCAAGACGCCCCGCTTCATTTTGCAGATTCAGCTTCAGTAATCATAGTTGGTGGTGCAGGTTCAATGAATAATTTATTATCTTCCTCCAGTTCAGCATCCCTGAGCTCAATCGGTGCTTCGGTTAATTTAGCTGTAGCGGCCAGCAACTCAGCTAAGGGCATCTCTGGACCAATTGTCCTTCTACGAGTTGAAGGACTTGCCTCCGGAACATCACCACTTATGCCTCTTGATGGTCAGGCTCCAGCCGTGAAAATGGTGTAGTCATTTGTTGGAAATGCGCAAAACCAGACATACGGAGGGACTGTGTACTGTAATTGCTGATTTTTCCCCCAGTAGATCAGATCCAACGCAGGTTAGCTTGAAATTTCCATGCTCGTTTAGCTCGAACACCACTTGCGGGTGACACTTGGTTGGACACGATTCCACATGGACCAAGTCTAGCCGATGAAGGTGTGACACATCGCCATCTGGATGCCCACCCAGATTCAATCTCGAAATGATCTCCGAGCAAGTCGGAGATGCCATCGTCGCACAATATGAAGGCTGGGTTGATCGGTCGAGCCCATGATAGGAGGCTGATGGTTAAAATTATCCATCTGGGTGTGCAATCTTTCGGAATGCGAAGACCAAGACTTGCTGTCGTCGGCATCAAGATTCTCCATTTCTTGCTCGCCGTCCTGAACACCAATGGCGACCTCCTCTTTTTTTTTTGTTAAACAGCCCTTTTGTTGTCGTTGTAGATGGTCGTGGTGTCAATTCGGGACCCTCCATTGGCGAGGGAGATACCCCTCTTTTTTTTCTTTTCTTCGTCCCCCATTTCCTGTCTCGTTGCCTGTTCTTTTCCTTTTTTTAGTCGCCGAAAGCTCCCTACTCCCCATGGTCCTCCCTTCTTTTGACATCACTTATTTCTGTCTCCATTTTCATTTGTCACTTTTGTCCCATTAAAAATTATACTCCCCACTTACTAGGAATCCGAGGTGATCACGTGCAAGTTGGCAAAAGATTGCCGTTCAATGCTGAAATAACAGTAAGGAGCGCATGTTTCAGTTACTTTAATTCTTTGAGAAAGTCAACATTATCCACAAAAACCTGGTAACGGGCAAGGCTCACGGGCAATCGTCCCATCAAATAGTTTAATTGCCTCGGCCGCTTCTCTCTCTCTCTTTTTTTTTGACCTTTTTTTTTCTTTTCCACCATCCGAAGAAACCACCTTTTTGACCGAGCCCCCTCCCCCATTTTTCTCTTTCGGTCCATTGAATGATGGGCATTTTCCCTACTTTTCCTTGTCGCACGGTCTGCCACTTCTTTCTCTTTTGCTTTGAAAATGGCCCTCCATTAAAAATCCATTCTTCCACTCACGAGGATCCAATGTTCTTCAACGACGGCTCGTGTAAGGTGTTGCCGGATGGATTCAAGGAGCATCGTGGTCTTTCATTACTTCCCAGGCAAAGATTGTAGGGTTTTCCTTATATTGACTTTATTAAGCACGATCTTGACATTAGCCTTGTAATAGCTTTTAAGAGATGGATGAGAGAAGAATTCGTCATCTGATGTCTGGTTTAGGCCATTGAAAAATTTGGACTATTAGAGGACGATGTCACGACTCCGAAAAATGCAAAACTCGAAAATTACAGAATTAAAATGAATTTCTAATTTTTTTTCAATTAACCTGAAAATGAGATTAACAAAGTATTTCTCGATTCCAGATTAATTTTTACAGATTTTCTTTGGCCAAAATGAAGAGAAAATTAAAAGAAAAATATTGCCTAATTTCACACGTTTTTGTGGCCTCAAATGCTAATTTTTATTAATATTTTCCTAATTTCTGAAAAATATTAAAAAAAATGCGAAAAATATGAAAAATTATTTCTTTGTTCAAAAACGGTTGCCTAGGCCCGGCCAAGGCTTCCACAATTGATTTTGCAATTTTCTCATTTTTTGTTGATTTTTTATGAATTTTCGAAAATAAAAATACCGAAAAATACTGAAAATATGGAAAATCATTTTTTTGGTCAAAATTGGTTCCCTAGGCTTAGCCAAGGTCCCCAAAGTTGATTTTTTCAATTTTATGGATTTTTATGAATTTTTAATTAATTTTAAAAGAGAAAATATGATTAAAAATCAGGTGTCAACAGCTGCCCCTCTTTGAAAGGAAGCTCGGTAGAGGTTCATTTCAAAGACGAGATGACACCTGAATCCTAATCGACTCAACACAATGAAACAAAAAGGGTCGTGACATTTGACCTCTAATACTCCTCTGTGTAAGTTCTGATTCAGACCCGGTCAGATGAGGCTTTCATGTAGTGAGGGAGAGACAAAGAGGAGAGTTTACCTGGCACTTACCTGCCCATTGTTTGGCGATTGCCTGACGTGCATGCTCTACTGAAAATGGAATGAGATCCTAAGGATTCGTTATAAGAAAACCTTAGGGTGGTTGAACTTGGACCCGTATGGTAGGTCACCCCATGAAAATGCCTGTAAGAAGGACTTTGTGCCTGTAGAAAGGACTTGGTGCATGTAAGAAGGACTTTAGTGTGCCTATAGGAAGGACTTTGGATGCCTGTAGGAAGGACTTTGGTTGCCTGTAAAAAGGACTTTGATGCCTGTAAAAAGGACTTCGGTTTGCCTGTAGAAAGGACTTTGGTTGCCTGTAGAAAGGACTTTGGTGCCTGTAAGAAGGACTTTTGTGTGCCTGTAGAAAGGACTTTTGTGTGCCTGTAGAAAGGACTTTGGGAGCCTGTAGAAAGGACTTTTGTGTGCCTGTAGAAAGGACTTGGTGCCTGTAGAAAGGACTTGAGTTGCCTGTAGAAAGGACTTCGGTTGCCTGTAGAAAGGACTTTGATTTGCCTGTAGAAAGGACTTCGGTTGCCTGTAGAAAGGACTTCGGGAGCCTGTAGAAAGGACTTTTGTGTGCCTGTAGAAAGGACTTGGTGCCTGTAGAAAGGACTTGAGTTGCCTATAGAAAGGACTTCGGTTGCCTGTAGAAAGGACTTTGATTTGCCTGTAGAAAGGACTTCGGTTGCCTGTAGAAAGGACTTCGGTTTGCCTGTAGAAAGGACTTTGGTTGCCTGTAGAAAAGGACTTTGGTGCTTGTAAGAAGGACTTTTGTGTGCCTGTAGAAAGGACTTTTGTGTGCCTGTAGAAAGGACTTTGGGAGCCTGTAGAAAGGACTTTGGGTGCCTGTAAAAAGGACTTTGGTGCCTGTAGGAAGGACTTTTGTGTGCCTGTAGAAAGGACTTTTGTGTGCCTGTAGAAAGGACTTTGGGTGCCTGTAAAAAGGACTTTGGTGCCTGTAGAAAGGACTTCGGTGCCTGTAGAAAGGACTTCGGTTGCCTGTAGAAAGGATTTCGGTTTGCCTGTAGAAAGGACTTTGGCTGCCTGTAGAAAGGACTTTGGTGCCTGTAAGAAGGACTTTTGTGTGCCTGTAGAAAGGACTTTTGTGTGCCTGTAGAAAGGACTTGGGTTGCCTGTAAAAAGGACTTGGTGCCTGTAGAAAGGACTTGAGTTGCCTGTAAGAAGGACT
>JAGVVM010015564.1:0-16040 GCA_019149425.1 Psidium friedrichsthalianum | reverse complement strand
CCCCCCTCGGCCCTCTCTCCTTCCAAATTCCTCTCTCCCTCCCTCGCCGCCCTCTTCCGGCTCCTCGCCGCCCTCTGCCTCCCTGCGCCTTTGTCTCCCCCTGCTCCCCCCTTCTCTCTCCTCTCTCCCTTCTCTCCTGCTGTCTTCTCCCTCTCTCTCCCCCCTCCTCCCCCGTGGATTCTAGTAATACCAAGACAACCCGCACCGAAGCATACCTTCCGCAGAACTATCGGAAGACGAGAAGAGCCCCTTCACCGCAGGCGGCAACACCGATTGAAGTTGGGTGGCAGAAAGCTGATTCAGCTGTGAAGCGTTCCGGTTTGCGCTCTGTTTGGAGGGGTTCCCAGGGCTCATCTTGAGCTGATTTTTGGTGGAGAACTTCTAGAGAGATAGGTGAGATGAAGTTAAAAGGGGCATCTCAAAACTGACGACGTTTGGGCAGCGAACGAGCGCACACGAGCAGGCGGTTTTTTCCCATGCGGCCAAAACAAGAGAGAAAACCAAGGAGAGGGAGCGGCCACGAAAATTTTTGGGCATAGACGAGTGGGATATCTGCTGATAATTGCAAGAGAGAGAGAGAGAAAAATATCTTCAATTATTGGTGGGCACCTATTCATCGGTGGACCGGTACTATTCATCAGTTGACCGAAGTCAAAAGGTTGACCAACAGCGGGGACCGATGGTCGATTGATACGATTGATGCGATTGACAATGATTGATGAGACATTTCTTGAAATTCGTGCCATTTTTGGGACTGATCGGGCACAATCGGGATGATCGAGACTCAACGCGATCGGAAATAACTCCGGATTTCGCGTAAAATTTTTCTACCTCTCTAACATTACGAATACTCTCTAGCCATATAATCTAGGCTCAAGCACGGGGCAAAATGGTCACTTTCAATTGTTGCCTTTCTTCTCGGCACTCCGAAACAATCGACTAATTTTCGAGCCTTTCAGAGCGATGGCCAATTTCAATGCGATATTCTAAAAAATCGATATCCAAGCTCGGAATCTAATTTGTGGCCACATTCATATGATAGCGACTCTAGTAAATACTCAGACTAACGGGCGGCTTTTGGAGCTACGCGTATCGACCTTCAATTAGGTCCACGTACTTAAATTCCTAACTAGCCATTCCCTTTGTTAGTCATCTCGAAATGATCAGTTCGAGTGAGATTTAACTACAGTGCATCAATGAAATATATCCATCTATTACAAATTCCGAGAGTGGGTCGAATTTTTAGGATGTCACAACTGTGAAGTCTTAGGATATATTATGTGGCTCATACCTTCACTTATTGTAGTAAGAGTATCAATAGGCTTACAGTCTTGCACATGAAATCGTTCAAGGACTTTATTGTGGATGTCTCTTGTGAAGAGATAACAACCTTTTCGAATGATCTCTTAAAACCTTAACTCCAAGAACATATGTAGTTTCACCGATATCTTTCATTTCAATACTAGAAGATAGTCAACTTTCAACTGTCTTGAAAAACTCCATATTGCTTCTAGCAATCAATAGATTCTTAACACATAATGATAAGATCACAAAATGACCTTTTGATATATAAGCAATTATCTTCATTAGTCATCTCAAAATCATATATACACTATGACATTATGAAAGTGTATGCACAATTGTCTTGAAAGACTACTCAAGGGTCATATATCGATCTCAAAAATCAACATACCTTTTGTTCTTAGCCTTCAGTAACAAACCCAACAAGTTATTCCACGTAGATTTCTTCTTTTAATTCTCCATTAAGAAAAGCAGTTTTACTTCTATTAAATGTAATTCAAGATCCAAGCTTGCCGATATTGTCAGGATAGGCGAATTGAGGTAAACCCCACTATAGGAGAAAAAGCATCTCTATAATCAATTCATTCCGGTTGGTTATACCCCTTCATCATAAGTTGAACCTTGTACCTCTCAATCAAGCCATCATCTTACTCTTTATTTTGAGAACTCATATGCTCCCAATAGCACTACATCCTTTCAAAAAATTCAATCAGTTCCCAAACTTGGTTTGATCTCATCAAACTCTATATCTTCTTCCATTGCTTTCATCCACTTTTCCTTATCAGAACAATATAGAGCCTTATTTTACATTCTTTGGCTCATCATCTTCTTGTGGAATGATCGTGGAAGCTTCTCTTTAATCTCAAAGCGTCAACGAGAAATGCTTTTGCAACTTATTCACCGTATAGAAGATGTACCCTAAGTATTCATTCTCCATTACGCTCCTACTCTGATCAAATAATTTCATTGTCTCATCAAGTGGTTGCAATTGAGACTGGTTCGTACTTAATTCGCTCACATGGCTACCACGTGGATCATCATATCCCAATGTCTCATATCTCAATCGAAGGTCTCAAAGAGGGAATAGTTTTCGTCTATTTCACCTTTTTCGGAAAGTCATTCTCTAAGAATGTCACATCTCAAGATTCCAAATTCAAAATTTTTATTTTTTTGCTCGCCCATGAATACATATCCTTTTGAGAATTTTGAGTATCTTACAAAAGATACTTCTTGTTGGCTCTGGACTAATTTTTCATATCTATGAGAGATTTCATGGGCATAGGCAACACAACATCAGATCTAAGAAAACTCAAATCAAATTTTCAACCTATCCATACTCATGTGAGGTGAAAGAAATTGACTTTGAAGACACATGATAGAGTACCAAAAATGTAGCCAACAAAGCATCATTCCAAAATATGATAGGCAAACTAGCCTATGCTATCGTGGACTTAACCATTTTTATTATGGTTCTATATCTTCTCTCTTTAACACCATTTTGCTATGGAATGTATGGGATAGACAATTGTCTTTCTATGTCCTTTCATCAAATAAATTTTTGAACTCATCAGATAAATATTATCGATCTCAATTGGATCTTAATACTTTTATTTTCTTATCTAATTGATTTTCCATTAAGGTCATCAATTTCTTAAGGCAACTTAATAACTTCATATTTATGAGAAATCAAGTAGACGTATCCAAATTGAGTGTAATCATCTATGAAAGTGATGAATTAAACAGCCCATGCCTTGCTCTAACATTCATAGGACCACAATGTCCTTATGGATTAATTGTAACAAAAATTCTGCTCTTGTTTTTTTTTTTCAAATGATTTTCTCATTGTCTTTTCGTTAGGGAATGCTCACAAATAGGCAATTTGACTTTTTCAATATAAGCCTCTTTGGTTAATCTATTCATACAATATGGCCAATATGATCAAGTCTAGCATGTGGCACATTCACAGCATTATCACCAAAATGGGAAAATTTAAATAGAGAATAACAAATATTCACATTAGTGTTTTCAATATCCAACATAATCAAACCATTTACAAAATAATCTGAACCATAAAAAGTTGTACCCAATAACAAATTTATGTCATTTTTATGAAAATTTGTACAAAACCAAACTTGAATAAAACCAACACAAAAACAAGATTCTAACGAACCTCTAAAGCATATAGTACATCGTGAAGGATCAAAATGTGACATTGTGCATGATTAGTTGGCATGTGCCAATCTCTTAACTTCCACTCTAGAGTTGTTCCCCACATAGATCTACTTCGCTCTACATGGGATTCATCGAAACTCCACAAAAGTATTTCTCTCTTTGGCTACATGGTTTTTGGTCCCTAAGTCTACAATCTACAAGAGATGAGATTCAATTAAAAATATAGAAATTGATACAAAACTAAGACTCTTAAGTGTACAAATAGTTTCTACTTTCTTTGGCTCATCACAATCACGAGTGAAGTGACCCTTCTTGTCACAATTATAAAATTTCACCTTGAAATGTTCTTTTTAAAAGGACACTTCCCTTTTTCATGTTTTCAAACTACGATTTCTTGCCATATGGTTTAGCCCCTTTATCTTTCCACTTCTTATACTTGCTAAGATATTTGCTCTTGGAGCTTGAAGCTCCGTGTGAGCCAAAGCCAGCAAAATACACATCAATTTGTGTCTTAGCCGCCAGAAGACTATCCTCTCCTAGTTCAAGGTGGCTCATGGCATCTTCAAAGGTCTTGACATTCTCGTTATAAATCAGGTTGACTTTCATGTGCTCCCAACTATAAGGTAAAGAGCAAATCACTGCCTGCACCCACTACTCATTAGATAATATGTGATATATATAATTTAGCTCACTAATCATAGTCGACATGCGCCTCAGATGCTACTTCATATTATGCCCAAGTGGCATCGTATATGTGTCGAATTTGATTATAAGCTATCTCAGCTTAGTGATCGATGTTTGCCTAAACCTAATCTTTCATGTATCCCATATATCTTTTGCATTCTCATGCTACTTGAATTCACACATTATATCATTATCCATGCTGCTCAATAACGTAATGCAAGCAAGTAGAATTCTTCTTCTTCCAAGCTTAAAGACTGCGTTATCTCTTTTGTGCTAGCAATGGTTCCAGCATCTAGTTTTGTCATGACTAGGTTAAGAGCTTCTAGTACCTCTAATTCTTCCAACACATACTAGATTTTAATATTCTAGATCACATAGTTTTCACTGTTCATTTCTCGCCCTTATAGAGCTCAACCTTAATCTTCTTTGAAGCCGTTATAATTGTATTTGAATATGAGGTTATTTAGACATTTCGCATAAATTATCAATACCTAACATTTATGGACATATTTTACATGAACTAATTACACTAATGTATAATTTCACATAAAGATTTAGATTCAAAAGTTTACTAAGTTCCCAATTATTGTTTTAGTATCCTTATTTGAAATTATCATTAATATAAACATTTAGGTGAAATTATCACTAAAACTCTCTAGAACTCCCCATTCAATCATATAATATTATTAAAACATTATAAGATAGCAATTCATATTTCACTCACACAGCAAACATTTCATAAAAATATTTACAAAACAACAACAGTAGGAAATGCTCATAGACTAACAAATTTATCCAACAACAACATGATTTAGATATTTACAAACTTAGAAACTAAAGGTATTAAAACAAAGTATCAATGTCCTCTCTAGTAATGTCGCCTTATAATAGGAAATGACTCCACAAACTAGTTAAAACCATGAAAATCATTGAGTCTACACGGTACCTTTATTAAAGCTCTCGGGGTACCAATGTCACTATGTCAAGACCACTTCATAGCCAGGGTCAACGTTCTTTCCATCCCCTTGCTTATATACCCATTCAGGAATTTAATCCCCATACCTTTACAAGAATAGGGTTGGTGTCCCATAAATAATCTACGAACCATGATACTCCATAGGGAAAGTGGTTCTCATCGCTATGACCCTGATGTCGTTTAGCATTACGTGACCATTCCATATGATATCCTGAATCAATTCATTGACCATATTTATATGTGATATCATGTCAGCTTGACCATCCCAATGGTAAAAGACTAAAGCATTAATAAGCCTTAAGACTCTTTCTCTTTGTTCATTAGCTTTCACGCGCCTAGGCGTACGTATTATACAAGTTACTTTTCCTACAACAAATATGGAAAAAATGGGATTAATCTTATCCATGGTAACATGGTAAAATAAATATATCATATTGTAGGAATTTTTTATACGAACACATCAGTATCAAAAACACCCAAATTGGACGTCATACGCCCTTGTACGAGCCCTAAAAAGATTCTTTTTTTTTTGTCAATGGTCAAAGTCAATGGTCAACGGTTAGAGGTCAATGTTCAAATGTCAACAAGTGAAACGAGTCAAGGACCGGGTCGGTTCGATCGGACTGCCACATCAGTAGCAACGTGTCTTGCCATATAGGCAACCACGTCATTGCTATGTCAGCAAGGAGTTAATGACGATTCCATGCATGTGCGACACATGTGGGTGCATAAGGCCTACGCACAGAGCACACCTTCGATGCGTATCAGCTTGTGCGGGTTTGCTTGTCGTTTTCCAAAAACGTTTCGCCCTTGCTTACAAGTGTAAATCTAAAGAAATCAATATAGGTGAAATTGAAAGAAAGTGCACAAACATGAACTAAACTAAGAGTTTCACTTGATGGAATGGTTTGGCAAGCGCAATTTCCTTCAAAAGTAACGAACCAACGCACTCAAAACAATGTTAGAGTTCGACTCGATAACAAAGCCTTGAATACGCTTCGCTAATATACTAGAGTTTAACTCGACTGCACAGTGTCTAGGATAAAGATAAAGGCTTAGCTTAACTGAAAAATGAGAAATTTGACAAGCTAGAAAGTAAATGAAAGTAAATAAGTAAAATAAGATAGATTTTTAATTTTGAAGAGGTTCTTTTCTATTCTGATTAGTGATATTTATATAGTTGAAGCGGTAACTGCTTCTCAGCTATAATTCGAGCACGCAAGCAATTGCCGCCTTCCTCAGTTTTTTTTAATTGTTTTCGACCCAATCTTTGAGTAGTTATTTGACTCTAAATAACTGGTAATGTTGATGCTTCTCTTCAATTCCACATGTATCAATCATGTCCAGGTCCTTCGCATCTTAGGACTTTGAAGTTTGAAAATCCATTAACTATCAATAGAACTCTTACTAGTTCCCTTTCGATCCGTGAGGGGTATGTTGACGTCCCCTGCATTTCATGGATTTCTCGACCTGTTCTTAGGAAATCGTTTTCCTTGAAAATTGTCCTCCCACCATGACATCTAAGGAAATAGATTTCATATACTTTGGCACTCCTTGAAAAGACCTTGAATCCAGTGAGACTACTCCTTATTAACGCTCAATTTATTAATGGGTTTGATGATCTCTTCAAATTATGCCCATTTGTACCATCATGTGTTCTGCATGAGCTTTCTTTGTTTTCTCTCGACATGCTTTTTCCTCACGTGTCTATCATATGTGTAGACTCCTAATGTGTTCTGTTCAAGTGTTGATCCCTCACATATTCTACACGTGTGTTGATTCCTCACATGATCCGCACAACACTAACCCCTCACAAATATAGCATGTGCCTCGAAAGGCGAGTAATTTTGCGTGCCGACACCACTATAAACTTGTAGCCAATAATTAATTTACTAGATACGTACTATTTATGTCGTTAGCCTTTACTTATGAATAATAAATTTATCCCAAAGAAATACTAGATAGTTTACTACTACATTGGCGATTAAAACTTCCTAACATCGATGTAACTTATAACTAGCCTAATTCCCTAAAAAAGCCCAAATTTAGGTCCAGTCCCAAATTTACCCTAACTTTTTTTTGTCTCAGAAAAAACCTCAAACTTTAGGTCTAGTCCCAAATTTGCCGTGAATTTTTTTGTTTCAAAAAAAACCCTAAACTTTGGGTCGAGTCACAAACCTACCCCAAACTTTTTTGTTTGTCTAAGAGAAAAAAAATCACCAATTTTAGCCCTCTATCCAAAAATCATGTTTGTTACTCCTAATTTTCATATCCTAGAATGGTCTATTTCAGAGAATTTCAACAATTTTTTTGGATGGAATTGTTATCACGTAAAAATGCCATGCCCATCAATACCTATCACCCTATTACTTGGTTGATGTGGATTCTTTAACGGCATAAAAATGCCATGTTAAGTTGGGACGAGATCTTGGTGTAGATTTCAGAATGGATAGAAAATTTGTGATTTTTTAGGACAAAAAAAGTACGGGGTAGATTTGGGACTAAGCCTAAGTTTGGGGATGGGGCAATTTGGAACTGGACCTAAAGTTTAGGTTTTTTTTTAGAAAAAAAATTCAGGACAGTTTTGAAGCTAGACCTAAAATTTGAGTTTCTTTTTAAGCAAAAAAATTTGAGGTAGATTGAGACTAGAACTAAAATTTGAGATTTTAAAAAAAATTTGGCCCTTCCAACTATGACCTTGACGTCACCAGCTACGCAAATTTACCACAATAACAGTACAAATTTACCCCTAACTGGCGAATAACTTTAACATCTCACTGTGAGAAGTTTTTATTTAAAGAAATTATTGTTGTAAAATAGTTTAAAATGTTTTTCTTAAATGGGAAATATTTCATAGTAGATCTAAAGCACTCAAATTAAAATCAACTTTGAATAAGTTTCTCTTAACCTTTTTTTGTCTTGACAAAGAATCGTATCATATTAAAAATCAAATCACCTCATATAAGATTTCAAATATTATTCAGATCAATAAAAATCTAACAACTTGATATTTCTAATATCTTTACTCTTCTATATTATCATAGATTCGCCTATTTGTTTAATGTTTTATGTTTTTTGTATGGTTTTATCCTATCTTATTCTATTATACAAGCCATACTGTGTGCATATATGCTATGTACAAATTGCAAAACTTTACTCCCTCCTTACGCACCCCTACCCCACTCCTCCTGAAGGTTGGAATTCAAAACCCCCACCCCCTCCCCTCCTTCCAAATGGAAAGAGTCGTGTGATGTCCTAGGTCCTTTACCCTACTACTATTTATCTTATTTAATTTATTTACTTTTTTTTGCTAAACTTTATTATTTGAAAGCGAAAACATGACCATAGGCTTCTTATATAAACAGACATAGTGGCTTTCAAGATATTGATAAACATACTTGTTTTATACATGTATGCTTCATAATATTTTACAATATTAACTAACCTCCTTTAAAATATACAATCAAAAGTGAGGAGGTTATCCCCCCAGCTGTAGCTCTACCGCTTCTTAGACTACTAAAAAATCTTTCTCATTCTGGCTCAAGCTCCCTTTTAAGGTGTTGCTCCTCCATGGAACCCAACTACTCCATCGAAGTGCGTAGAGGGCCCATAAGCATACCCCCGCCTAGTATCAGATGCCACAAAACATGCCAGAGAGGTGGCTGGGTAGGTAATTCAATGTATATCTAGACAATAGCTTTGATTCTAACATACTCGATGCCAAACTCTACATCAACGACCTCCTATTGTGTATAATCATTTCAGTCTAGTATCCGAATAGTAGGTCTTGCTATAAAGTCGTTCAATTTTCTAAAAAATAAAAGGATGCATGAGCAGCATAGTAAATGAAATTACTAGGTCTAGAATAGGAATATCAACTTAATATCCATTGCAGTGGTGTTAATGCATTTTAACAAAGCTACCTTGTGAACCATTACCAAAAAGATGCCAAACAGGATCGGTCATGCCAATTCACATAAGTACATATATGCAACAAATATTCTTTCTTTCGCTTTTGGGCTTTCCTTTCCCAAGTCTCCCATCGGGACTTTTGGTATTGGGTAACGCCGCCATTACACATAAACAGGCAAAAACATTTCTTATTATCATTAGATAGATGACGTCTATGCCATTGTTGCTTTTCTCAGTAACAATGACAGCAGATAATTCCATCGTCGAAAGCAATGGTGAAAAAATACATCGTTAGCTTAAGCCCCTACATCATTGCTTTTATCGCTACCGATGGCAGAAAATTGTCTTTCAAAGGGTAATCACATACTTACACAAGCATGATCCATTTATTATCTTTTATTATTACCAAACATGCGGGATTTAATCGAAACGAAGATAGGAGAAGGGATCGTGCGAGCAGCTTCTTGGTTAATGAATCAGCCCGATGGGGCCCGAGGCCAAACCAATGAACCAAACCGACCTAAACCAAACCAAATCAAGTCTAATTTGCACCTAGTTAGGTTGAACTAGTTTTGTTCTAATCTGAAACCGGTCTAGACCAGAGCCGATGCATGCCCAATAGAGCCAAATCGGTGTATCGACTCTTGATTTTTAGCCAATTTTTATTTTTCAAAAATTATAAACAATCAATAAAAATGAGAAATTGAAAAATCAACTTTGGGGACCTCAGCCTTAGTCTGGGTAACCATTTTGAGTAAAAACTAATTTTTCCTTATTTTCGTATTTTCCGCATTTTATCAAAAATTCATAAATTTAATAAAAGTGAGAAAAATTGCAAAAATCAACTTTGGGGACTCGGCCAAGCTTAGGGAAACCAATTTTGAACAAAAAAATATTTTTTCCTTATTTTTTGCATTTTTTAATAGTTTCAGAAATTAGGAATATAATAAAAAAAATTAAAAAAAATAGCATTTTAAAGTCAGAAAATACCAAAAATAGTCAGTATTTTTAATTTCATTTTATCTTGCATTTTGGATGAATATTTTGAAAAATAAAGTCTGAATCTAGGGTTTCTTTGTTAATTTCATTTTCAGAATATTTGAAAATTCTAGAAATTCCATTTTAGCTTTTTGATTTTCAATTTTTTACATTTTAGAGTTTGTGTCATCCTCCTCTATTTTTCAAATTAAAATCGAGTCCAAAAGCCCTCAGAATCGCCCAATTTCGCTAAAGGACCAAATGCAATTTTCTGATTTTTCAAATTAGTCCCTAAAATCATAAAATGAATTAAAAATTTTTCAGGGACTGAATTGAAAATAGGGCGACGTCACCCCCTAGATTTTGACCTTCTGAATCCAATGGTGGTGTCAATTTTTTGAAAAAGGACCCTAAGACTTTGGATTTTCAAAATGGGTCCTCGGGTCAAATTGAACATTTGGGTTTTCGCACAAATACTGAAATTGCCCCGGCCAAAGACACCTTTTCAATATTTGATGCCCCTGAGTCCAATTTTGAGGTCATTTTGACAAATACGGGCTAATTTGGGATAATATTTCGTTTTTTTTTTTGGTCGGTCAGGTCAACCGGGTCGAGTTGCCGCGACCCGGTCAACCATTTTGACCCGACCTGAAGCAGGACCAATCTGGTACTTCTCCTTTGCGCGAATGGAGTTCAAAATTGGGGAGATCCTAACTGAGAAATTAGGCTGATTCTGAGAGATTTTGGGGAAGTTGAACGAAGATTCGGACGAACTGGAATGAGATCGATCTCGGAGAGGTTGAGGGTGCCAAAATCGAGTTTAAAAGCCGCACCGAAGAGAGGGAAAAGGAAAAACTTTTGGCTCGAAAGAACACCGACTGTAATCGGAAGTTAGAGCAATTGAAGGAGATCAAGGCGTGAACCGCTCGAGAAGGTTGCTAAGTCCACTGGAGTTTTGCACCCGCAACAATTTCAGCGTTGGTCGTTGCTCGAAAAAGGTAAGTCGCAGTCAGAGCTTTAGCTCTGACCTCTAATGGCAGATCCCCGATTCATGCATAATTCCTCCTCTTTTCATGTGTATATTGTTCCCCTTTCCGCTCTGATCCCATTCGTGCCTTCATTTTGCATTGCCGCTGCGTGAAAACCCCGATCTGAGCCCTTAAACCCTAGCTTATTCTGTCGCGACCCTGGTTAGACCAGCAATCTGGCGATTTAGAGCTTGATCAGGACACCAGGTAAGTCCTCCTGAACCTTTTATGATGCTTCATGTCAAAGGAATTGAATGGTTATGCTCTAGTTTAGATGATTGAGCCGCCATGGTTGCCTCTGTAATGCTTCGATTACCTTAATCCATCGTTGGATTTGATTGATTTCTAGATATGTTGATCTCTGAGTCTAGACGATCGATTGAACCAGTCTCGTTCGTTTGGTTGAGGATTTCGCCGTCGGATCATCGCCGAAGTCTGTGGCCGTCGGTCTAAGGTTTGAGTCCAAGGAAGAAGACGCGCCAGGTCAGTCAAGTTATACTCGGTCAACGTCTGACGGGGCACGACGCGGTGCGAAACACGTCACACGCCACGTCGGCTTGTTTGACCCAGTCAAAGCTGACCAGGACGCTTCGTCAGCATAGATCGCTATAGTAGAGTTGGAGGCCGAAACGAATACCCACGGCTCGGAATTTAATACACGTGTCATAATCTTCGGTTTTCTTAGAAATATTTTTATTATTTTCAAAATGTGAAATGGACGGCGATTATCAAGTGATCGAGTAGATCTCACCGTAGGTTTCCTTCAGTTGGATCGAACGTCCGTGGGGGGTACCACGTGGCGATCTCTGACCGTTAAGTCTAAAATAGGTAGAAAATCGATAAAAAACAAATGATCCAAAAATTCGAAATTTAAAATAAACCCCTAAAACTCATCGTTTTGGCGCTGGGTGGTCAAATTAGTGGGCTTGGGCCGCCTTAGCATTAGTGGGTCGGGTCACATCCGACCCGTCTCGTTTAAATAATAATAAATAAATAAAAAAAAACTAACAAAAAACCCAAAAAAAATCAATAAAATACAAAATAGAAACTAAATAAAAATCAATAACGTCTTCGTTTTGGTCTTAAGGGGTTTGGGTATCAGTTCTCGAGTCGGCGGCCGGGTCGACCCGCCCGGATCCGAAAATTATAAAAAATTCAAAAAAAAAAAAAAAAAATAAAATAAATAAAAATAAAATAAAAAAATCAAAATCCAAAAATAAGAAAAATCTCTGAAGATCCAAAAATTTCAGAAATTCGAGAAATAATAAATCAGAAAACATCGAAATGTCCAATAGGGAAAATCAGAAAAATCACAAAACATTCTGAAAATGCCCAAAAATAGAGAAAGTCCTTAGAAAGTCATAAAAAAATTTCTTTCTAAAAATTCCGAAAATCAAAAAAATTCCAGAAAATTTAGGAAAATTTCCAAAAATATGAAAATAAGGAAAAACCTGACCGACTAGTTTGGCCCCATTTTCCGTACTTTTGCCTCCGAGCCCTAGAAATTATATTTTGCCTTCCGGCGACTTACCCAAAGTTTCCAAATTCCTTTAGAACTTAGTTGACTTTACCCTAGTCTTCCGAGAACTCCTCTAGCTCGTTTTGATTTTGTCTTGACTTGACTTTGATGTGATTCTTTTATTTATGGCTGCAATTTTTCCCATGGTTGTGACTGTTAGGTAGCTTTCCATCGCAATGACTCCCTTAATTTTTTTTAGGATTTTCCCTTCAAAGCACTTATCATGATTCTTTTAAGATAGAAAAATTTTTCTTCCCCCTCAACTTAGGTACCGAAAGGGCGTCGATAGCAATAATCGCGTACTAATCCCCGAATTCAGATCTCTGGTTTTCGTAGTATCGAACGATCTCTCCCACTTGTTCGTACGGGTTTTCTAGTCTACCCTCGCAATAAATGATTAGGTAGGTGCGACTCCGATGCATTCCACCATTCACATGTCCCCCCTACCCAACCAGGTCGATCTCGATTTAAAACTTCCTGACGCGTTGGTATGGGCCTGGAGGGTCCGAGCTCACCCAAATATCTAATGGCCTAGCAATCCATAACTCCTCGAGAATCGGAATCTCTCGGGAGGGTCGCGACAGACTGGCGAGCTCGCACTGGGGACTTGTGTTTTACCCATTAGTGGACTTAAGCCGATAAAGTTGGGTTTTTTTCTACATTGCTTGTCTGCAGGCGCTCTTGAAGGTGAGGAATTAGTCCCTAACAAGTGTTAAATTTCTTGCCGATAAGAGTTATAAGGAGATGAGTGATTGCTAACATGTTTTGATGCGGTTGTGGAGTTTGGGGTTGTTTTTTGTTTATTTTTGCACATTATAAGCGCTGTTTGATATCAACTGCTGTGGCATGTTTTTTTTTTTCCCTAATTTAAAAAACATATTTTGAAGGATCACGCACTGCACACACAGCACCTAACCCAAGCCGCGAAATAACTCTTCTTAGGTCGCCATGATAGGGATCCGGTATGCAAGCCCCTAGCGTTTTATTGCGCCTGGGTTGACCATGATTCGAATCCCGCTAACTATCCGAATCAATGATTCTTCTCACTTGACGTTCGATCGGCGCTTGTTTGGCAAAGTTTGTCGAGTCAGATAGTGGGAGCCTTTTAAGTTCCACACCCTGTCCTTTCTTTTATTTTCGCAGAGTCCAATTTCCTCACTTGTCCCATGCGCATGTGAAGGTCGGTTGGTATAACCTAAAACCAAAACATAAAAAGGGTCTGGTTGGTTTTAAGGCTTTCTTATTTTCAGCTTTATTCATTTTAATTTCTGTATACCATACATCTCATACATCATTTCATAAGTGAGTCGTCATCTTGAAATGATTGTCCTGAAGGCCATTTTAGGATAAAAAGATAATCTTCTACATACTTTGAATTTTTGGCTGTGTATTTCCGCATCCTCCTCGTCCCCTTAGACTTGAATGTATTAGGGATCTTCTGAGATGTATTGCACCTTTTCCAACTTTTTTAAGCAATACCTTCATTCAACATGAGAGATCCTAGTCAATTGCATAATTTCCTTGGAGAAATCTGGGTTAAAACCCTCACGATCTAAACCTCTTTTGGTCAAGTAGGAACACTTTAATCCTTATTTCACCAAAAGAAAATATGGAATTGGGCTAGTGCATTTACATTGCCTCTTCATTATAACCCGTGGTAATTATTTTAGAACGGCATTCTTGCATATTCATGATAGATGAGGGAAATCGGATATAAAGTCATCCCAGTCCCACGCAAGGAGCTCACAGCATGGTTGGAGCCGTCTCACCCGGATACCAGAACCTAACTTGAGAAACTCTTGGGGCGCTTATCAGCCTCATCAGGGTCAATCTCTTAGGGTCACCCACCCTCATTCGGGCCTAAGCAAGGTTTTGGGATCTAGAGACCGTACTTTCACATTCGAATGGACTAGAGATCACCTACCTGGAGGAGTAATACAGCGATTATCGGACTGTAGAGTTTCAAAGACCATATCGTGCAAAGCCATATTGTGGAATGAGATTCCACCCTAGCCCGGTCAAATTCCGGCCCTCAGACAACACAAGAAATTGAAAAGGTCGCTCAAATCTACCTTCAACTCCGGTAAGTTCACCCTCTCATTCCTTACACAACTACTCCTCACTCCCGGTCGAAGCTGGTCTTAAAAAAACCCCAAGCCCCCCCCTAGAGTATTCACCTTGCCTTTTTCCTTTTGTCCTTTTCCCTCTTCTCCAAACCACATTCGATCCTCTTCAAGGTCCCACATCGTCGAAACAAGCCTGTTACCGCTGGAATTACTCCGACATTATTCTGGCCCGAAACCCTTCCTTCCCCTAACCGTTTCCAGCCACGCCAAAGGGGTTACAATCTCAAGCATCCAATGGTCCCTTCTTTAACGGTGGTCCACCTCGCACAGATCAAAAACCTTAACCTTCGGGTTGTATGCTATGGGACGAAATCAGCCGACATATCCACCCACTTGGTTTCTTCTGAATGTCAGTCCGCGTCCAAGAAGCTGTCTTTCGGACTGGAAGAAGAAACTGAAGACTTATAACCAAAACCAAACTTCGCTGGCGATAACCTGGCCTAGGATCCTCAAAGCTCGCATCACAGGAGTAGATGGAGACCCTATCCCTTTACTAGGGCCTCACCCAGATGGAACCGCCTACTATCCTATCAGGTGTTAAGTGCAATTTGGCATGCCTGCCTAGAGAATCCCGCCGCAAGTACGTCCAGGGGTCCTTTGCCTTACGACTTACCACGAGGTTGAGCTTACTAGGAGCAAAGGCAGCGTACGCAGGCCTAAGATTGATCTTAGCATCCCACCCTGAAGACTCCCCACTACAAGACGTGAGTGGGCCAGATTACCTGGATAGACGAGATGAACATTCACCGAGCATCAAGGGACCTACATCAAGTTGCTCAGGAGTACCGTCACGTCCTTCGTAAGCCATATGTGCCCGACTACACTTCGTCCGAACACACTACCCGGAGTGGAAACGTGACGAATGCCAGGGAGCACATGGGTCCGCCGCCACGAGCTATAGCTGGGATCATATAAGAACGACATACGCCCGAGGAAATGGTACTTGACCTTGGTGAAACCTTAGATTAGAGAAGTTATGCTATCGGAGTATGTGGGGCTCATTAGTGCTCCAATACGTAACGGCAACGATCGCACACTTCTCGATACCTCAGGTCATCTATGGCGCGGACTTCAATTATTGCAATAAATGTAATGATTGATATAGATCACGACACATTGGTCATATTATAAGCCTACCATGTCTGCATGGCTAGTATGTTACATACACAATGAATAGTATTATATCATCAGACAAAGGGTACAATTGACAAACACTATACTTGAGGGTAAATGTTAAAGATGCATTACTCTGGTTCAGTTCACTCGAGATATGTGACGTATAATGAGTAGAAAGATCCTTTGGCATGAGGCTAAGGCTCATGATACGAATCTTTCTTCCCATT